>SNQJ01S0063384.1:8472-49590 GCA_010110895.2 Picea sitchensis
TATACCTATACCATATCAATACCAATACCAATACCATTGCATACCAATACCAATACCTATACCAGTACCAATACCAATACCATACCAATATCAATACCACAATATTACCATACCAATACCAATACCATACCAATATCAATACCCAATATTACCATACCAATACCAATACCATACTAATATCAATACCATACTATACCATACCAATACCAATACCAATATCATACCATACCATACCAATACCATACCAATACCAATACCTATACCATATAATGTACCAATACCATGTCATACCAATACCAATACCAATCCCATACCATACCAATACCAATACCATACCAATTCCATATTATTGCATACCATTGCATGGCAATGATATGCATAACAATACCATTGCATGGAAATGGTATGCATTGGAAATGATATGCATACCAATACCATACCAATACCAATACCAATACCAATATGCATTTTCAATACCCTTATGCATTTCCAATACCAATACCAATATGCATTGTCAATACCCTTATGCATTTCCAATACCAATACCAATACCATCGCCAATACCATTGCATACCAATACCAATATCATTGCATACAAATAAAAATACCAATACCAATACCATTGCATACCAATGCTAGTACCAATACCATACCATACCAATACCAATATGCATTTCCAATACCAATACCATAGCATTGTTGATTAAGGTTGGTTGTCATTGATGTCAACCCTTGAAGAAAGTCCGGTAGCGAATTTCGGTAGCACAAAGGTTTGGGTAATGGACCCAAGTTTGTTTGATGGATAATGGTATGAGTTTTGATATATTTTCACGTAAGACTATTATATATGGATAGTACATGTCATGTCATTTTTGGTGGTATGTGGAACGTCACATAACTCCTCACGGTTTGAGAGTTATGGCCTTACGAAGTTGGATGACCCTCATATGTCATCTAGAAGACCCAAAAGGTCAAAGTAATCAAAGTGATTTAAGAGGTTTTAGAAGGTAAATAATAAAGTGAAGTGATGAGTGTACTATAATTCAAAGTGAATACAAAACAAATTATTTAAATAATAAATTTAATGGAGAAATTAGAAGTGGGTTAACCCTAAAATAAGGAAAGTGGGCAAAGTGACCTAGAAGATGCTTCTAAGGAAGCTACTTGAGGAGTATAAATAAGAGGCAAGGCTCTCTCATTTTATATCACACTTGATCATATTGAATATCTATATGTGATTTTGGTAACCAAAGGATATCTAAGCTGAATTTTAGAGGGAAGGTGAAGAAAAGAAGGCCGAAATTCAAGGGAGAATAAATTCTTTTGATGATGCTTTCTAAGGTATGTTATTTACAGGTCATCTCACCATTTTCACAATAAAAAAATTTCTAGAATGATTCAGACTATGAAATTGATAGTCAATTGAGGAAACATATCCAAGTATCCGTGGTAAACATTTCATCTTGTAGGTTTTTGTATTTTTGGAGTTACACTCTGTGGAAAATAAGGTTTGTGGCTAGTCCTGAAACTAGTCTAAAACATGTGTTTCGGGTAAAAACGTCATAACTTCTTCATAACATATCCAAATTTAGTAAGACCAAATGTGTTAGTTAGATTCCAGTCTTTAGTATTATGTGTAACATTTTCAGATCCATTCAACAAATATTATGTGCGGGGAATGCTCTACAAGGTCACTCTCTATAATAAGCCATAATTCAACAAGGTATGCCATTTTTTCTATAACTCCTTTTCTGAGAGGTGCCGAGTAGTGACACCTGGAGGAATTGCATAAAAAAAACTGAAGAATATTGTGTAGTATTTTCAGATCTTTATTTATTACAGGTACATAGTTATGATTATTTCAAGTTAGGGTTATTGAATAATCTGAAACTAGTCATGTGAGACTAAAGAAAAGTTTGATGAAAATTCTAGTCTCCTGTTGTGAAAATTAAGGAAGGTTTCCAGCTATGTGATCATATACACCAGATCTATTACAGAGTCACAAATCATATTTGGATTATGAAATTGATGAGGGATTTTGGTTAAGGTACATGTTGGGTACATGGTTGAGACAAGTAGTTGATGAGTTGGCACATACATGAGGTGTATAGTTGATGATGTTGGTACATATTGATGATTCGCAGTTGATGAGTAGTTGACACATGATTGGTACATACTTGGTACATGGTTGGATGCAATTGTTTATGGTATAGGTTGATTATAGTTTGTTTGGTATAGGTTGGTGCATGGTTGATGCGATTGTTTATGGTACAGGTTGATTACAAGTTGAGGTACAGGTTGATGCATGGTTTAGGTTTATTGGTACAGGCTTACAGTGGTATATCTCACAGTGATAGTGTGAATTTTGTTCCATCATTCTACTTATACTTTAGGGTGGTTTGACGGGGCAAGGACAGGTAGTTGTAGCCACCTTCTGGTTGTAGTCGGAGAACATAGGGGGTTGTAGCCTCCTTCTAGGTGTAGCCATAGAATAGGGGAGTTGGAGCTTCCCTCAAGTTGTAGCCTGAGAAAAAAGGGGGTTGAAGCCTCCTTCCAGTTGCATCTGAAAAACAAAGGAATTTGGTTCTTCCAATGAATGTAATTCTTCAAGACATATAAGAAAAAACATTCCATGGTTTTCTCCCGCTTTGGTTTTCCATGTAAAACACTGGTGTACAATGTATGTGTATGATTGTTCATTTGTTCATTGCTTATTTACTCTACAGTTATTGGATGATAATGCTACATTGATATAACACTTGGATTATATGGTTAAAAAGGATTAAATTGCTCTATTATTGATTCACCCCCCCCCTCTCAGTAATCCAACAATTGGTATTAGAGTAGGTTCCTTTAGAAATTGGTTTAACCACTGAAAGGTAGATCATGGAGAGATACAACTTGTATAAAAATGGAATACAATAGTTCAATGGATAGAAGTATGCATTTTGGAGCATAAGGATGAAAACATATATACACGCACAGGGATTTGAAATTTGGAAATCAATTGTAGATGGATACACAGCACCAGCAGTTCCGCCAACAAATGAAAAAGTAGTGAAACTCGGTCAAAATAATTCCAAAGAAAAAAATGCATTTTTGAATGGTCTTAGTGAAACAGTATTCACCAAAGTTGCACATTGTAAATCCGCTAAAGAGATTTGGGACAAAATTCAAAATATTTATGAAGGAGATTCAAAAGTCAAAGCAACAAAGATTCAAACTTACAGAGGTCATTTCAAAGAACTTAATATGAAGGAAGATGAGAATATTACAGCTTACTTTTTAAGAGTTGATGAAGCAATAAATGCAATCATAGGATTGGGAGAAGAAATCAAAGAATCTGTAATTGTTCAAAAATTACTAAGATCTCTTCCTATGATATTTGACCCTAAGATATCGGCACTAGAAAAAATATTATATCTAAACTCAATAAGCATGGATGAATTATATGGAATCTTCACAGCATATGAAATGAGAACTGAACAACAAAATCCAGATATAAAAGAAGCAGCCTTCAAAGCATCCAAAAATTCAAATCAAAAGGGAGGGAAAAAATAAGAACATAGAAGCAACAACGACGTCGCGGAATATGATGAAGAAGTAGCCAAATTTGTCAAAAGACTGAACAAGGGAACCGGCGGTAGGTATAGAGGTAATATTCCTTTAATTTGTTTTAATTGTGATGTTATTCCTCATTTTGCCAACAAATGTCCTTATAAGAAAGTTTTCAAGAAAAGATTATGCAACAAAGAAGACATCTCATCATTAGATGAAGATGAAGTCAGTGACAGTGAGACAGAAAGAGTTATATTCATGGAAGTAGAAGACTCAGATAAAGAAGACTCCAAAGAACAATATGAATTAGCCGAAGAATAATATGAAGAAGTTGAAGAAGAAATTGAAAAGGCATAAGTTGACTACCGAGAGGAATTAATGTGTGCCATAGAAGTTATTAGAAGAGAAAAGAACAAAAACAAGAAACTACAAGCAGAACTAGACAAGAAAGAAGACACTCAAGCACTAGAACAAACAATCACAAATTTGAAGGTTCAAATAGAAGAAGATAAAAGAATTGAAGAAGCACTCAAAGAACAGCTAGATGAAAAAGACAAGATCATTGGAAATTTGGAAGCAAATATTGTCACATTAAGAAAGGATATGCAAAAGAAAAATATGCAAAATAGCTCAAAAGTCTGGGATGACATTATTAGTAGTCAAAAATCTCATCATGACAAGTCCATATTTGGATACAATCAAATAGAAAAAGGATCAAGATCCAAAACAACAGAGCAATAAAAATATCCAAAAAGATTTGCAGAAACAATCAAGGGGTATAGCAAGGTCTACAAGGAATATTACAGGGACACTCCTCCACCGAGAAGATTCATATTTCAGAATAAACAACCGACAGATAGGCCTCAGGAAGAAGACAAATTCATTAGAGTACCTCATTTCATAATATCTTCAACTCCCAGGTCTCAAACTATATTTTTTGGTTTATGTTATGCATGTAATAATTTTGGACATAAAGTTGTGAATTGCAGAGCCAACAACAGGAACAAAAACAACTTTGAAAGTCATACACAAAGGGGTTATCCAACAAGTCCTAGTGAAACACAAAGAATAAGTTACAACAAGTTCGAATCTTTGAGCATTGAAGTGGAATGTTACAAATGTAAAAATTTTGGACACATGGCCAAAGATTGCAGAATGATAGTCCATCCAAGAGAACTGCAATAGAATAGCAACAATCACAAATAGGAACCTTAGAAAAGGACATGGATAAGAAAGGAGGATCAATATAGAAATGAAGAATGCACACTCGCTCTACAAGCTAAGAAGAATAAACTTGGTTGGTATGTTGACAGTGGGTGTTCAAAACACATGACAGGTGATAGAGATAGGTTTCTTACATTATGAAAGGAAAGAGATGGATCAATATCCTTCGAAAATGATGATTCAACCAAAATCATTGGAAATGGCACAGTCAGAATTGGGAACAAGAACACAAAGGCATAAAATGTTCTACTAGTAGAATATATGAAACATAATATTCTAACTGTGATTCAAATGTGTGACCAATGTCATAAAGTTACTTTCGATTCACAAAAGTGCGAGATAAGAAAAGAAGGTTCAGGAAAATTGATTTCTACAACTGCGATAACTTCAAGCAACATATATGTGTTAAGTGAAATTGGAAATGAAAATTGTTGTCTAGGAAAGAAAGATGAAAGTTGGTTATGGAACATAAAAATGGGTCACATACATTTTGATAACCTTGTCAAAGTCAGAAAAAGAGAAGTAGTGAGAGAAATGCCCCAAATCATGAAACCAACCAACACTTTATGCAAGCATTGTCAACAAGGAAAGAAAACAAAGACCAGGTTCAAATCAAAGGAATATTCAATGACAAGACCACTAGAAATTGTTCATATTGATCTAGTTGGACCAACTACAACAAAGGTCTTAAAAGGTGATAAATACTTTATGTTATTATTTGATGATTATACAAGAATGAACGCAGTTTTCTTTCTCAAGGATAAGTTAGAATCTTTTGAAAACTTCAAGATCTATAAGGAAATGATTGAAAATGAAATGGATTCAAAAATCAAATGCTTGAGATATGATAATGGAAGAGAGTTCACTTCAAAGGAATTTATGGACTACTTCAGCAGTAATGGAATAAAAATGCAATTCTTCGTTGCTAGGACACCTCAACAAAATGGAGTTGTTAAAAGAAAAAACAGGACAGTACAAGAAATGGCTTGAACAATGCTAATGGATTCCAAATTGACATATATTTTTTGGACACAGGCAGTGCATACAACAGTTCACATTTAAAACAAAGTAATGCTAAAAAAAAACACTGAAAAAACTCCTTACGAGCTATGGAAAGGAAGACCAACAAATGTAAAGCACTTCATAGTTTTTGGAAGCAAATGCTACATCAAAAGAGAAGATGGTAGAATGGAAAAGTCTGACTCTCGTGTGGACAAATGAGTACTTGTTGTTTAATCAAGCACAAGAAAATCATACAAGTGTTACAACTTGATATTTAACAAAGTGGTGGAAAGCATCAACGTAACAATTGATGAAATAGGTAGACAAGAATTAAAGGAAGAAGAAAATGATTCAATGGAACAAATTTACGAAGAAGAAACAAAAGATGAAAAAGAAGGGGAAGACGAAGAGGATCTAATAGAAACAAAAGAGCAAGTTCAGTGCGTAACTCCAAAAACACCTAGCAGAAAAGTACAAAAGAATCATCCTTCATATCATATTATCAGAAACAAAGACGTAGGAGTTGAGAGTAGAAGAAGAATCTGTTCACCAGAACAAATGCACCTAGCACTCACATCTACTATTGAACCAACCTATTTTGAAAAGGATAGAAAGGATGAATTTTGGAACAAGGCCATGGGTGAAGAATTGGATCAAATAGAGAAAAGTGACACTTGGTAATTGGTTCCAATACCAAAGGGTAAGAATGTGATCGACAAAAAATGGGTATATAGGAATAAATTGAATGAAGATGAAAAGGTTACAAGGAACAAAGCTAGATTGGTATGTAAAGGATATGCACAAGTTGAAGGAATCGACTTTGAAGAGACATTTGCCCCAGATGCTAGAATGGAAGCAATCGGATTGTTTTTAGCTTATGCATGATCCTAAAATATTAAAGTGTATCAGATGGACATAAAATCATCTTTTATTAATGGGAAACTTGAATATGAAGTATACATTGAACAACTAGAAGGATTTCAATTGTCAAAGAACGCAGATTATGTGTGTAAATTAAAGAAGGCCTTGTATGGTCTAAAATAGGCTCCTAGAGCATGGTACTCTAGACTGGATAAATATCTACAACAGGAAGGGTTCAGAAAAGGAAGTGCAGACAACAACCTCTACATCAAGGTAAGTCAAGATAGTATTTTATTAATTGAATTTTATGTTGATGATATTATTTTTAGTAGTGATGATGATAGGTTAAGCCAGAAATTTGCAAAAGGATATGCAGAATGAATTTCAAATGTCATTATTTGGAGAACTATCCTTCTTTCTGGGACTTCAGATACATCAAAGAAACAAAGGAATTTTTGTTTCTCAAACCAAATATATCAGAGAAATGATAAAGAGGTTCGGAATGGAAGATTGCAAACTAGTTACCACTCCCATGCAAACTAGTTGGAATTTGAGAAAAGATGATGATTCAATGTCTACAGATCAGAGGCAATACAGGTCAATGATTGGTAGCCTACTATATGTGACAACATCCAGACTAGATGTAATGCAGGTAGTTGGATAGGTGGCACAATTTCAAGCAGCACCAAAGGAATCACATGTATTAACAGTGAAGAGGATTTTCATATA
The DNA here is from genome assembly GCA_010110895.2 of Picea sitchensis. Taxonomy (NCBI): domain Eukaryota; kingdom Viridiplantae; phylum Streptophyta; class Pinopsida; order Pinales; family Pinaceae; genus Picea; species Picea sitchensis. The sequence continues at coordinate 15,847 of SNQJ01S0063384.1, forward strand.
TCTCAAAGGAACATAAGAGTTTGGATTATGGTATCCAAAAGGAAAGGATCAATCACTTATTGCCTAAACAGATGCAGATTGGGCAGGTTGTATTGATGGCCAATGAAGCACTAGTGGAGCAACGTTCTACTTGGGTGAGTGTTTAGTATCATGGATAAGAAAGAAACAGTCATTAGGATCTCTATCTATAGTTGAGGTAGAGTATATTGCAACAACAACATGTTGTACACAGGTTCTATGGATGAAACAAACTCTGATAGATATACAGGTTGAGTATGATGAGCCCATTCCAATGTATTGTGATAATACAAGCTCCATCAATATCTCAAATAACCCGGTGATGCACTCCAAGACGAAGCACATTCCAATCAAGTATCACTTTCTACGGGAACAGGTTGCAGAAAAGAACATCAGAGTTGAGTATGTGGGCACAAAAGAACAAGTGGTAGACATATTTACAAAACCGCTTCCATGGGAAGCCTTTGAGTATCTTCTCCAGAGACTCAGAGGTATTTCTAGTCCAAAATGAATGCTTTTGAATGCTTATCTTATATGTCTTAGATTTACACGAGGAAGCACCATAAAGAGGACACTTCAGGTTGGGAGATCAGACAGTTCAGTTTGGGGGAGTAGCCCCGGATGGAAAGATACCTTTTCAATTTATGACAAAGGGGGATTGATTTATTAGATGCAAAGGACAAAGGCATGATTCTAGGGGGAACAATGGTCACAGAGATGCAGAGGATGAAGCCATGGTTCCAGGGGGAGCATGAGTGATATGACTTCAATATTGTATGACATGATTTTAGTATTGCATCAGAGTGTTTTCATTAATTCCAAAGGGGGATATTATTGATTAAGGTTGGTTTTCATTGATGTCAACCCTTGAAGAAAGTCCGGTAGCGAATTCTGGTAGCACAAAGGTTTGGGTAATGGACCCAAGTTTGTTTGATGGATAATGGTATGAGTTTTGATATATTTGCAGGTAAGACTATTCTAGATGGTTAGTATATGTCATGCCATTTCTGGTGGTATGTGGAACGTCACTTAACTCCTCACGGTTTGAGATTTATCGCCTTATGAAGTTGGAGGACCCTCATATGTCATCTAGAAGACCCAAAAGGTCAAAGTAGTCAAAGTGGTTTAAGAGATCTTAGAAGGTAAATAATAAAGTGAAGTGATGAGTGTACTATAATTGAAATTGAATACAAAATAAATTATTTAAATAATAAATTTGATGGAGAAATTAGAAGTGGGTTAACCCTAAAATAAAGAAAGTGGACAAAGTGACCTAGAAGATGCTTCTAAGGAAGCTACTTGGGGAGTATAAATAAGAGACAATGCTCTCTCATTTTATATCACACTTGAGCATATTGAATATATATAGGTGATTGAGGTAACCAAAGGATATTTGATCCTAATTTCAGAGGGAAGGTGAAGAAAAGAAGGCCAGAATTCAAGGGAGGATAAATTCTTTTGATGATGCTTTCTAAGGTATGTTATTTACATGTCATCTCACCATTTTCGCAATAATATTTTTTCTAGAATGATTCAGACCGTGAAATTCATAGGCCATTGAGGAAACATATCCAAGTATCTATGGTAAACATTTCATCTTGTGGGTCGTTGATTTTTTGGCGTTACACTCCATGGAAAATAGGGTTTGTGTCTAGTCCTGAAACTAGTCTAAAACAAGTGTTTCAGGTAAAAACATCATAACTTCTTCATAATAGATCCAAATTTAGTAAGACCAAATGTGTTGGTTAGAATATAGTCATTTTTATTTTGTGTAACATTTTCAAGTCCATTCAACAAATATTTCATGTGGGGCACGCTCTACGAGTTCAATTTCTAGAATAAGCCAAAATTCAACAAGGTATGCCATTTTTTCTATAACTCCTTTGCTAAGAGGTGCCAAGTAGTGACCCCTGGAGGAATTGAGAAAAAAAAACTGAAGAACATTGTATACTATTTTCAGATCTTTATTCATTGCAGTTGCATAGTTATGATTATTTCAAGTTAGGATTATTGACTAATCCCAAACTAGTCATGTGAGACTAAAGAAAAGTTTGATGAAAATGCTAGTCTCTTGTTGTGAAGGTTAAGGAAGGTTTGTAGGTATGTGATCATATAGACCAGGTATATTATAGAGTTACAAATCATATTTGGATGATGAAATTGATGAGGGATTTTGGTGAAGGTACATGTTGGGTACATGGTTGAGATAAGTAGTTGATGAGTTGGGACATACATGAGGTGTATAGTTGATGATGTTGGTACATATTGATGAGTCATAGTTTATTAGTAGTTGACACATGATTGGTACATAATTGGTACATCTTTGGATGCCCTTGTTTATGGTATAGGTTGTTTGGTACAGGTTGGTGCATGGTTGATGCACTTGTTTATAGTACAGGTCGATTACAGGTTGAGGTACAGGTTGATGCATGGTTCATGCATGGTTCATGTTTATTGGTACAGGTTTACAGTGGTATATCTCATAGTGATAGTGTGATAGTGGTTCCATAATTCTACTTCTACTTCAGGGTGGTTGGATGAGGCAAGGACAGGTGGTTGTAGCCACCTTTCGGTTGTAGTCGGAGAATATAGGGGGTTGTAACCTCCTTCTGGGTGTAGCTAGCAAATAGGGGAGTTGGGGCTTCCCTCAGGTTCTAGCCTGAGAAACAAGGGGGTTGGAGCCTCCTTCCAGTTGTAGATGGAAAACAAAGGAATTCAATGCTTCCAATGAATGTAATTCTTCAAGACATATAAGAAAAAACATTCTGTGGTTTTCTCTCGTTTTGGGTTTCCATGTAAAAAATTGGTGTACAGTGTATGTGTATGATTGTTCATTTGTTCATTTCTTATTTACTCTATAGTTATTGGATGATAATGTTAGATTGAAATAACAATTGGATTATATGGTTAGAAAGGATTAAATTTCTCTATTACTCATTCACCCCCCCTCTCAGTAATCCAACAACCATACCATGTCATACCAATACCAATACCATACCATACCAATACCAATACCAATACCATTGCATACCATTGCATGGCAATGGTATGCATTGGCAATGATATGCATATTATTATTGCACAATATGTAATTTCCCAAAGCCTAAAGGAAAGTAGGCCTAGATTGGTGTAACACAGAATTAGCCATGTCACTGTCACCCCAAAAGGTATTGGTTAGCACTCAACACACCCTGAAAATCCTTATCAAATTTTGTCACTTTTTGGGTACCACTTGTTTTTTGCACTGTCTGACTCGACTTCATTTTGGGAAATGTTTTATCTTTGTTTGTTTTCATGAATCTTATCACCTATTCAGGTTTTTTTTCACTTATGAAACCTCATGTCTAAAGGACCTTAACACCTGAATTAAGAATTGGCATCTATACACTGCACCTAATGTGCTCAGGTTCGATGTCGGGAAGAATTCAAATAATTAAAGGAACCACAAAAAAAAAATAGTCACCAAGTGTTGATCATCATCGGCATCAGCAGAAGGTGGTTTTGGTCTGCGTAAGTTATTCACATAAAGGTTCAAGAGATAGTCGATACCCTTCAGCATCAGTAAAATACGAGGAAGACAGATGTTAACAAAGGACATAAATAAATCTATGATAGTCGATGCCCAATGCACTTTATCGGGATCGGGGAAAATCTAGAAGGATAGAAACAAACATTTCGACCGTGATAAATTTATCTCTGATCGCCGATCCCCGATGCGTTTTCGGCATTAGGAATTTTTCAAGGGAGCCGATCTAAGAGCACTTAGGTAGGTTTATCATCGATCGTTGATCCTTTACACCTCTTGACATCGGAAAATTAGGATTTGGTTTTAGAACGAATGGCTTAAATAAAGTCCCGACTCCAATTAACATGAGTGAATTAAGTCATTGGTCTCAAATGCCATGTGTCTCTACCAGGTAAGAGGGTAGTACGGTCTAGTTCTATCTCGAGTTATTTTTGGTTCCCTGGGTCCTAGTCACACCTCCGAGTCAACTTTGCCATGTCAGCAATGTATGGTAAGATCGATCGATGTTGGAAGCTTTTTCAGGAGGATATCAACGAAAAATGTTCACAACACAATCCTAACCCTCAATCCACCAACTGAAAGAGTGGAACGATGGGACGTTTACGGCATTATATACGATCATATTTTGGACATTTAAAGAACCACTTAATGCACGATCCTGCATTAGCTTCTACCCCATGCACCGATTAGACAACAACATTTTGAAATCACCAATAGATGACATTACCACCCGTGCCTCCATCGTCAATCCACAATGAATTTAAGTTTAAACACCTCTGAAGATCCGGTAGAATATTTGTTGAAATTTCACTCATAACCCAAATTGAATGGTTGATGTAACATGGTAAGATCATCCATTTTAAATTTCTAGAACCATTTTGAACAAATTTATTTTGTGCGTAAGTGAATTCCAGAGCGTCCGAAGGAGCAGAAAGAGCAACTTAAGATTATACTGATCTTTTTGATTATCAAAACCATGTTTAACAAGATTCAAAGGTATGTATCCAAATATTTCAATTCGTCGGTTATAATTTTTATATGTTCATCTGGTTTTTTACACAATCTCTAAACTCTTCTCTATTTGCAAGAAGAATGTCGCCAAGAAATCCAACCACTAGATGCTCGCCAAGAGAACCAAGGTTGAAAGAACCAGAGATAGGCAAAGGTTCTTCTCTGAGGACCACGAGGGATTTGGAGTACACCCCTAGGGCAGAGCCTGTCATCAAAATAGAAACAAAGAAATATTTTGTCCATCCTCCGACATTTGGTGATGCAGAGGCAAGCACTAGATCCAAGGTAGCACTCCCACAGTGGGGGGATATATTTAACAGGATCAACTGAGAAGAATACCCAGAATATATCCCACACAACTATCCATACGTAAGGACACTCAATGAACATGTGTTCCTGAACATCCAACGGTCGTATTTACACATGGTGGCGAGTAGAACCATGGTTTTCCCCTGCATAGAGGTCCTAAAGTGGCTCATCCACTACATGGATGAGAATAAATGATTGATCAACAATGAGAATGGTGGATGCATCAGAGTTTTTCTCCTGACATAATCGAGAAGTACTATAATCTCAGGGACCCAGAGTTGCGGCTCAACACAGTCTTCATGGTAAAGTTTTATGAGTTCCATGACACCAATCAGTTGATGGCCTCATGGTGGAAGGAGGAAAAGAAATTCACAAACCAGAGAAATGGTTGGTATGGAATGATTAATCTGAGGGATCCATACATCTATTTGATGGCTCTCATCTGTTGGTTATATGGGGAAAAGGACTGCTCCAAGTTTTTGGAAGCATGGATTCCCTTAGCGTACACAGTGGTGATCATCGGGAGAAGCTTAAAATGGGGAGTGATAATCTCGAAACAATTGAGCATTGTGTAAAATAGGCTCAGACGTTGAAGGAAGGGGAGGCACCCACTTTATACATGGCTTCGTACCTTCTCGATGTCATGTGCGTAAGGAACGTCTTCACAGGCATGAATCTAAGCTAGCATGTTGCAGAGATCCCGGTCCATGTATACTTCATCTTACTATGGGAGAACAGGTACAAGAAATATTACTCAATCATCTATGATGAATTTATCGTCTGCATTTATTTTATTATTTTTAAGAATGAATTCCCAAGGCTATCGGCGACATACAAGAAAATGATATCCAAGGTAGGCCATTGGTACTTGGACAAACACTCAACCTACATCAGGGTGTTCGAGGCCACCAGAGAACCACATCTCCTACCTGCCCATGTCCCAGACCAACTCGTTATGGGATAAATTTGTTATTAGAACATCCTGCAGGGCTATAATGCCACCTTGGTTGATCCAAAATGGATCTAGGAACCAAAATGGGTCTAGGAAGGCCTAAAAATAAAATTTCTCATAATCACTTAAAAACGTGCGTGTGTGTAACACTCATTGATACGAACCAAATGCGGATTGAATGGGCTCAAATAGACACCGTATGAGAAAGATATCGTGGTATTTTAATTTTTCCAAATAGGCAAAATTTTGATGACTGTGCAATTCATACAGTGATGACATGGCAACTGACTGTACAGGCCATACAACCATATAGTGATGTGGCAAGTACATGGGCATGATGACTAGGAAGACAGGTGGTTGAATCATGCTCTGACACATGGCATATTTTTGAGTTAATTGTATGGTGCCACATGGCCCAATATTGGGCTGCCACGTGGCACCCCTCCATTGGTTAGTAGTTGGGAAAAATTGTGTGGACTCCACCAGAGTCAAACCCATGACATATGGTCTAGGAGGAAAGAATTGGAAGGGTTGGGCTACCAGCCCACCGACTTTGGTTCTTAATACTCTATGTTCAAATATATTATTTGAATTGTAGTGGAGAGTCGGATGGTGTAGTAAAGGGTTGGGGCCTTTCTTTTTATAACCCTAAATTTCTCTACACATGCATACTTGGAATTTGGCCCTATTAATTGTATTGTTTTCCAAGCCATCATTGAGTCACTCTTATTAAAAACTCATTTTTTAAAGATGTACGCACTCTGCACCAATATTTCCTGCATACATACGCTTGTTTCACCACTACAAACCACGTACGTACTCATGCTGCACCACTACAACCCGCGTATACTTGAAAATTTTGCAAAAATTAAAAAGTTGCAAGGAATTCATTGATATTACGGGCTATTGGGTAGTTTCCCAACTAATCCATCGCCTATAGCCCATCACCCAACCGAATAACCATCCTTTTGTCATATAAAAGGAGGTGTTGGGGTCTCATTCCACATATAGAGATAAGAATAGTGAAACACTTCCTATTTCAAATCCCCTCCTTTCCCCAAGAATTTGCAGCATTGTTGTGAGAATTACCTCAAAATTCCTCATTTTTCCCTTTTTCCTCCATAAGAACTCATTCCATTTCCCAAGAAGAAGGTTGAGAGGAGAAAGATACAAAGAGGTGCACTTGGAACTTGGTGAAGAGGATCCTAGACTAGGTTCGAGGAACAATAGCCGATTTTGGTTGTAATTGATCATTGTATTATCAATAAAAGAAGTACTTTTCCTGTACCAAAACATGATGTGTCGAATGTTTCCATTTGTTCTATATTTTTATTCCAACATATAACCCTTATTTATGTATCAAATGTATGCTTGTAGCTTTCCATTTGTCTGTATTTGAATGCAGGCCAGCCTTGGGAGGAGGTTTGCAGTTAGCAAAGCAACCAAGCGTGAGAGGATCATCATCGGACACAAAGTAAAGGTACATTTACCCGATCCTTCTCATTTTACTTTTCTTGCATAAGTATGGGGTATGTTTGGGGTAGTTAGAGAAGTACAAGAATTTTAAATAGTCATTGATCTTCCTACATTGTAAACCCTGGTGTAGCCATAGGGGGGTTTTTCCCGGTAGCATAGCCCCAGCCCCCGATGCAAAATACCACACGACCTTACCATGTGACCACTCCTTTATATTTTGGCACATGGTTATTACATATGACTTAGCCCCCTGATGCTTTACCATGTAACCATCACATATCACCCTGCACTATATCATTTGGCATGCAGAATTGTGGGTTAGCGCCCAGTCAGTCGGGCTAGCGCACCGACCATGATGCTTGATCAAGGGCTAGAGAAATTAGTTAAGGCACATGGAGGTATTGGAGTGTGGCCACATGGTTCGTAGCCATAGGAAACAACACCTAATAAGACAGTATGAAATTGGGAGAATAGATCCTCTATTGAGTAGAGTTATGAATCAAGTATCTAGGAAAAGGAGAAAAAGCAAGGAACTACAGCTTAGTGCTCAGATTGGAGACTACGACGTGGACTATGTGGTCCTCAACCTGATATTAGAAGTAAATGTTATGACAAATAAGACTTGGGCATTGATGGGAAAACCTAAGTTGATTTACTCTCCTATTAGGCTCATAATGGCTAATTAGCAGAAAGTGAGCCCCTTTGGAAGACTAGATCATGTCCCTATAGACATCGATAGAGTGAGGACATTTGAATACTTCACAGTGATTGAGATTGTTGATGATAGTTTCCCCTACCCTGCATTGTTAGGAATTGATTGGGCTTTCAACAATCCGACTATTGTTGACATAAAAAACAAAAGAAATACATTTGAAGGTGATGGACTTAGGGTCATTGCACCTCTTGATCCTGATAAAGGTCGCAGATACACAGAACCTATAAGATAATAAGACTACGCCTATGAGCTAGAGAACATTTATAAACTGATAACAAGACAACATGATTATATTAATCCTACAGTAGATGGAAATCTAAGTTGGTGAAGTGAAAGTGCATGCTCATCAGATTCAGAAGAAGCATTGGAAAAATGGCAGAACAGAATGTATGAAGTCTCTACGCGGAGGTGTGCCAGATTGACCAAGGCAGTTCGTTGGATTGGCACATAAGTAAGTAATATTCCTACATTTGATGGCTTGAATAACTTAGAGACATTTTTAGTTGAATTTGAATGAATTGTACCAGTACAACAGAGGTTGTTGGCACTAGATGAGGCCTTGAAAGCAACACCAGCTAGATGGTGGGAAAAACATAAGAAGAACATCGCGGAGTGGGTACAATGTCACACCTTGATGACAGTGCGCTTTTCAGATCAAGATAAGGGTTGCGAATTTTGATACGTAGGTTAGAGTTGTCGTAAGGACCTTGTACGAAGTTATGAGGAAGCCTGGAGAAACATTCCTAAAGAACAGTGGGTACATAAGTTCATTAACACCTTGGATATTATGCCTATCAATTGGTATCTTCAAGAAGAATTGTGCTTAGTCACTACAGATTGGTATGGTATGACCCAAAACTTTATATCTATGTTCCTATTTGAAATTTAGTACCCTGTAGTAGATCAGGATTTACAAATTGTAAGATAGAAGGTATTTAAGGAGGCACCTAACCCCCCTCTTGACCAAGAAGAAGATGAATGGATTGTGCCTCTTCAGCGGTTACAGGGTTGTTATAATATTAATGTTGATGAGGATGATGACCCTAGGGATGTAAAAAACTACACACAGATAACAACACCTATGGAGAAGCTATTAAAGAAATACAGTAAGTTTCAATGGACAAAGAAATTCCAGTAGAGCTTTGACACACTAAATCAGAAAATGGTCACTATGCCTATTTTGGTTTTCCAAGATTGGAGTAAGGAATTCCATGTTCATGTCGATGCTTCATCCATTTCATTAGGAGAATTTTTAGCACATCCAGGTGCAGGAGAGATTTACCACCCTATAGCCTTTGCTAGCAGGAATATTCTACATCTGAAATAAATTTTACTACCACTGAAAGAGAAGGCTTAGCTATGGTATACGCGTTGCAGAAGTTTAGACACTACTTGTTGGGAGGACATTTTAAGATGTTTACTGATCATTTTGCATTGAAGTACTTACTCAACAAGACAATGCTGGGGGGAAGGATATGCAGATGGCTATTATTATTCTAGAAACATGACTTTGAAATTGTGGTCAAGCTAGGGAGAATGAATAAGGGACTTGACCACTTATCTAGGTTAGAACATGGAGAGGAACCTACCCGTTTGCACGATACACTACTATATGCATGGTTTTTGGCCATTAGGAAAGTCTATGATTAATTCACTGAGATATTCCATTTCCTTTCCATAGGAATGGCACCTCGCGAGTACACAGTTATTCAAAAGAAACAGTTGGTAGTCCGCGCTGCAGATTTTCAACTTATAGATGGATAGTTATATAATATGGGACCAGATGAGATATTGAGGAGATGCGTTATGGAGGTAGAAATACCATTGATTCTTGCATAAGCACATGAAGGCATCATAGGAGGACATTATGCAGGGAAATAAATAATGCAGAAGGTTCTCAGAGCTGACTTCTGGTGGCCCACTTTACATAAGGATGCTAAAGAATACTACAGAACCTGGGATGTATGCCAAAGGATAGGGAAGCCTTCTAGATGGGATGAAATACCTTTAGCACCTCAGTTATCCTTACAATAATTTGAGAAATGGGTTATTTACTTTGTGGGACCTGTAAACCCACCAGGAAGGCGCACATGAGCTCCATACATCATCACTACTATAGAGTATTTGAATAGATGGGCAGAAGCAATAGAAGTTAAAGATGGTAGTGAAACTACAACTGTGAGATTCATATTTGATGATATCATAACCATATTTGGATGCCCGAAGATCCTTATGAGTGATCAAGTTACACACTTCATTAACAAAACTATTGAATCCTTGACTCAAGAGTTCGAATTTCACCATCAAAAGAGCACACCATAACACCCACAGGTGAATGTTACAATCAAAGATTTCAATAATATTCTGGAGACAACGCTAACTAAGATTTGCAGTGTTAATAGGGATGATTGGGATTTAAGAATTCTAGCAGTGTTATGGGCTTATCGAACTACTTGAAAAAAGTTGACAACACGGACTCCCTTTAAGTTAGTGTATGGCCAGGAAGCAATAGTACCTATGGAATATTTGGTTCCTAGTTTAAGAATCGCAGCAATTACAAGTATGGATGACACTGGAGTTGTTTAAGACAAGCTCTCTCAGTTGATAGAATTAGAGGAAGACAGTTTTATTGCAAGATTTCATCAGTAGGTACAAAAAGAATGAGAAAAGGCTTACCATCACAGACATATCAATAAGAAAGAATTCAAACAAGGAGATTTGGTACTGGTATATGGCAACAAGTTCATGAAGCATCTAGGAAAGTTCGAGACACATTGTCTTGGACCATTCGAAGTTTCCTATGTTACAAAAGGAGGAGCTGCGCAGTTGAAGACCCTTAATGGAGAATGGAAGGACGGTTTAGTGAATGGACGCTGGTTGAAGCTATATTGTGACAACTAGTTGCCTCGTAGATCTTAGTAAATACAAAGGAAGAAGGGTCTAGGGACCAGGTGCAGTTGAAATTGGGTACCAGACGCAGAAAAGACAGTCTTCACATGATAGGGAGGGATAGAGCAGAAATCACAGGCTTCTCAGCGCAGTCTACAGTCAAAATAATACAGAAAGCTCAATCTTATAGTGACTCGGGACGAGTCACATGTGAGTTTTGGGGGGTTGTTGGCCCTTATTTATGTATTAAGGAATAAAGAGAATATTAATGAAGAAGAAAGAAAAAGTACGAAGTGCACGGAAGGAACATAAACCGAGGAAGGGTCGAAGTGGTTAAAGAAGAAGAAAATAAGGAATGAATTAAGGAAAATCAAGTCGTTGAAAGAGAATATCAAGGAAGACAAAGAAGAAAAGAATATATATTATGGACAAGTCAACAAATGGAAGAAGACACCAATGGGTGCTTTGGAGCACCTCATAGAGCAGAAGGAAGAACAGGTTGGTGAAGCCTTTAAAATGTGGGTCATGTGGACCTAGGGTTTTGACACTTAGGCTCCAATCTAAGTTTGTCCAAGAGTCATGTAATGTATAAATAAAGGTATAGAAGAGTCGAGAGGGTTGATTATTGGTGATTGTTGGTGATTGGTTATCATTGTCAAGAGAGAGAAGTGTTTTGCGTCTGTATTATGTATCTTCAATTGGGTGCAAAGATCAACCCTGCAGCTGGGTGCGCAGATAGGGGAGAGAAAGAGTAAGAGAGAGAAGGATTTGTAGCTAAGTAAGAAGATAGAATTGTATGTTTTCATCTAATATATCAAGAAACACAATTTTATGGACGTATCCCTAGGGAGAGGGTGAACCACGTAAATCTTGTTGTTCTTTGTTGTTGATATTGTGTTATTTTCTATCTGTTATATTATTATTGCATTATTGTTTCCATATTAAATATAGGAGGTATAATCTAACTTTGTGAAGCTAATTATAATACTGTTAAAGAACCTCTAGGTTACATTGTGTTTTTGTTCTGGAATCATTTTGCATTTCCTCTGGTTGTAGACACCTGTGTCCTGCAACCCCCCTATTGCTACTTCAGGTGAAACTTCATCTTCTTCGCAGGTGTTTCCGAAAGGGCCAATAGTTAGGGTTTGTTGGTGCGTTGTTTCAGTTGAGCGCTAGGTCTGCCCCTATGCCAACATTGTTGCCTTATGCTTATTTCTAGATCTGTATATCTTATTATGGATGCTATATTACATCATTAAATTCTTCCTTTTTCATCAAATTCCTAAATGGTTATTTAACTCATGTTTTAAAACTCAACCATAGTCTTTAAAAGATATTTTTGAATCAAGTGGTATTAGAGCTAGTTGACTGTTCATTTTTGAGTTTGCATGATTACCAGGGAAAGGATGAATTATGGTTAAGGTGAGCTTGTTGAAGAGAATCCTGAGATTGGATCGAGAAAGAGAACTTCTCAAAGTGATAAGATGGAATCAGAAGAGGGACTTTCTCATGAGGAGAAAGAGTTTCAAAATACTTTCTTCACCATGTCGGAGATGGTGAAGGTTCTATATGAATATTACTTGGATCAGAAGAGACCGATTCTAGGTGAATATTCAAAGGTCAAAAGTGAAGAAGGAGAGGATCCTCCTCAAACTCCTTCTTCACCTCCTACTTCTCCATCAACTTTTTCTTCTTATTCAAGTTCAATTTCTAAATCCACTGCAAGAAAACATTCCCATAAACATAAACAAGAAATTCATTTACTTAAGATTGATGTGAAATTTGAATTACCTATGTAGGATGGTGAAGTAAATGTAGAGAGGCTTGATAATTGGTTTAGACAGATGGAAGTTTACTGTAGTGTGCAACAAATAAAGGATGAGGCCACTCAAATCAAATTGGCATCACTTTGACTTGCAGGAACACCACTCATTTGGTGGCAAAGTTGTTGATTAAGATTAGTTTTCATTGATGTCAATCCTTGAAAAAAATATGGTAGAAAATTTCGGTAGAAAAAAGGTTTGGGTAATGGACCCAAGTTTGTTTGATGTAAATATGTCTCATTATTATCTTTTCATGTTTGATAAGAAGAAAAAATGGATGAAATCCAAAGTGGTCCCCTTATGTTGAAAGCCCTCACGGGAAGACGCTTTGTTGATTGAGTTATCCTAGAAGTATGGTTAGAGAACCCATGCTCAATTGTGGAATAATGAGATGAAGGTCAGTGAAATTGTCAGTGAAACTATCCTAGATGGATAGTTCTTGTCATGCCATTTCTTGTGGTATGTGGAATGTCACATAACTCCTCACGATTAGAGAGTTATAGACATGTGAAGATGAAGGACCCTCATGAGTCATCTAGAAGCCCCAAAAAGTCAAAGTGTTTGCAAAATAAATTATTTAAATAATAAAGTTAATGGAGAACTCCATAAAATAAGGAAAGTGGAATGCTACATGAAAGTATAAATAAGAGGCAAGGCTCTCTCATTTAATCACACTTGAACACATAGAATATCTTTTGTGGTGTGAGGCTTATTGCAAGTACTCATTGACACATCTAAAGTTGTGAAAGTCTGAGGTAGTATGAACGATTGACGCTAAAATTCTCAGAATTACAACAAATACTAAAAAACCCTATTTTCTTAGGTGTACGCGGGCTGACAGTGTATTAGGGTGCATGCATATTGAGGCGTATGTGGGCTGGCAGTGTATTAGGGTGCGCACATGTTGGTAAAGCCATGGAAACTTGAGAATATGAATATGTAGAGGTTCTAGATTCTGAGATCAAGCTCCTAGGAAGGTCTACAATGCTCAGATACATCAGATCTATCCATTGGTTCAAACATTATGTCTTATTTCTATGAATAGTTGGATTTTGAAGTATGCATGAGAAATGGTTTTGGAGATTAGAAGATTCTCCCTAGAAAGACTAGTGGTTGCATGGGATCTTCTGTATAAGTCAGATCTACAGAAATACAGTGATGGTATATTTATAATTGATACTTCTTGTTGAGGAACATCTTGTATTTCTTGGCATATGGCTAAGGGTTTTTGTGATATATGGTTGAGAGCTTGTATTGGTTGATGTATTGAGAGGTTGAATATCATAAAGGGTTTGAAATCTAGATCATGTGAGGGTTATTATACTTATTCATGATTACACACACTTTTCACACATAACTAGAGAGAGATATGTATGAGGATGCATGCACATGGTACAGATATAGTCTGGATGCAGTGACAGGTTACAACTCTATGTGAAATAAGTTACACATGGTCATAAGTTTTTAGATGAAAGAAAACCCTAGTTTTCAGAAGGCATACGCAGGTTTCATAACAGTTTGGTCATGTACATACGTGGGTTTCATAACAGATAGGGCACGTACATATGTGTGGTGCAACACTACATGTCACATACCTATTGTATTTTGTTGATACGTGTTCAGTTCAGGTACAGATTGATTACATGGCAGTTGTATAGGTTGGGGTTAGGTCAATGGTACATGTTGATATAGTTGTATCGTGGTATATTTCACATTGATAGTGTGACGGTGTTTCCATCATTCTACTTCTAAGTTAGGGTGGTTGGATGGGGCAAGGACAGGTGGTTGCAGCCACCTTCTGGTTGTATCCAGAGAACATAGGGGGTTGTAGCCTCCTTTTGGTTGTAGCTAGAGAATTGGGGAGTTGGAGTGATCCGAAAATATCTTTTACATGACTATGGTTGAGTTATTAAGCATGTATTGATTAACCAATTAGGAATCTTAATGAAAGAGGAAGAAGAGATGAGAAGTTATCACAACCACATAATCATGTAAAAAACTTAAATGAAGCAATAAACAACAGAAAACCATAACACCAATCTGATAACAGAGTTCGGCAATCTCGCCTACGTCTCCGAGCCTTTGTCTTAGTGGGTGAGGTTTCTTTATTTCTATTCAAATCTCAATAAGTACATCATAGCAGTGCCAAAAGGCTACAATATTGATCTGGTATTTTTCTCCCAGATCTCTAGAACCCTCAATAATAGGCATAAAATCAAATAAAATCCACTAACATAGGGTAAAAAATCCTCTTTATAACCAAATATCAAAATTATCCCAAGGGGGCTAGGTGTGTGCGCATACATAGGGTCACATGGCTTATAAGGTGGCCAAGCTCCCACATAATGCACCCAGTATACGATATAGCCCATGATATGTAAGGTGGAAGGTTCAATATTCATGCCCCCTTTGTTGACTTGTATGGTGGAGTGCGCCCACAATGGTGGTTCTATGGTGTGTATATATCCACGGGTTGGGGCTTTGCCCCCAACCTCCTTCTGCCTTCTTAACATTATGCACTTTATATAATATTTAGTGGGTTATATTAAACTAGTACCAATATGGCACATTGGCTAATGAACCTTTCCCAAGGCATGTGCTCGAGTAATGGGTCATGGATTCGAATCCCATGAGCCCCAAAAACTTGTATACAACCATCCAGTGACAGGGTTCCACGTGGAAACACACGTATGGGCCACGTGGCACCTCTTCATTTTCTGAATAGTGCCACCTGTCAACTGTTGAGTGGATCTTCCCTGTGCTCATTCAAACTGCGTATGTGTTGCCACGTGTCTCATCTTACGTCATCATGATGATGTCATGTTGACGTCAACATTGACGTTTTTTCCTGTTGACCTATTTGGGAAAATGGTCAGATTGAGATAACTCTCACTTACAACATCCATTTTAGAAAGTAAATATATGGTCGGAATCAACACGATGAGCCCGTCGCAATGGAATTAGTTTCATTCAATTTCGGGAACTCTCATTTTTTAGCCTTTTCTGGACCTAGAGCACCTCTTGGATCCAATTCTGGATCATGGAGCTTCCCTCAGGTTGTATCTAGAGAAAATAGGGGGTTGGAGCCTCCTTCCAGTTGCATGTGGAAAATAAAGGAAGTTGGTGCTTCCAATGAATGTAATTTTTCAAGAAATATAAGAAAAATCATTATGTTGTTTTCTTTTGCGTTGGGCTTCCACATAAAACACTGGTGTACTGTGTATGTGTATGATTGTTCATTTTTTCATTGCTTATTTACTCTGTAGTTATTGGATGATAATGCTACATTGATATAACACTTGGATTATATGGTTAAAAAGGATTATATTTCTCTATTCCTGATTCACCCCCCCTCTCAGTAATCCAACAAAAGCAAGTTGCAAAATGGCATGCAACGAGTGGGTAATGTATTTCCATCATGGAAAGTTTTTGTTTCTGCACTTAGAAAACAATTTTATCATTTGGGTTATAAAGAGAAGGCTTTAATTGAATGGAAAGGTCTTAAACTAAGAAAGGGACAAATAGTGCAAGAATACACAGATGAATTTTGTAAGATGGAATTAATGTTAGACATTCCATTACATACCCAAGAAATTCTTATGAAGTATATAGGAGGTTTACCTGCACATATTTGTAACACTGCATTTATGTTAGTACCTACTAATCTTGATGAGGTTTTTTTTCAAGCAACATACATTGAGGCAGGGAAAACAGGAGTTGGTGTATCAAGGGAATCATCTTCGCGAAAAGAGGACAAAAGAAAGTGGAATGATAAGATAGCAAATTCAGTGGCAAGAGAGGAAGAGAAGCTCTCTTGCAAGCATTGCAAGAAATAAGGGCATGATGATGACCATTGCTGGAAATTGCATCCTGAGAAGAGACCGAAGTGGTTCAACGAAAGGAAAGGGAGGCAAACAATTGTAGTAGCAACTCAACCAATAGACTTGGGATCGGATTCGGGTGATGAATCTAAAATATCAACGCTTGGTTTCACAGGTAAAATTGGTGACGGATTTTATTCTAGAAGTAAAATGTTTCACTTAAGGGTCATAATGATACATAATAAGGTCAACACATTTATATATAGTGGATCTCAATGTAACTTGATTTCAGAGGAAGTGGTTAAGAAATTGGGATTAAACACTGAGATGCATCATAAACCTTACTCACTTAAATGGATAAGAAACGATAATAAATTGCACATAACAAAGCAATGCAAATTAAAGTTTGGAATTTCATCTAAGTTTGTGGATGAGGTAACATGTGATGTGGTGCCACTAAATGAATGTGGAATGGTATTAGGAAGCCCTTGTTTGTATGATCACAGAGAAATATTCTACAGGGAACAAAATCAATATCACTTAATCAAAGCAGGCAATGAATATGTTGTACATGCTCATCATTTAAAAGAAAATCAATCTTTTCAAACAATGGAACAATTAAGAAAGGTATCTCATGCAAGAAAAACACCTATAATTGTACCAAATCAAGTAATTGATCTTAAGAAAGAACATGAGATGATTGTAGAATGGAATTTCAATCATACTGTGTTTCAAGATAAGCTAATGTCGTGCAAGTATTACAAACATATTGGCTCATTTGCAGTCATATTTATAATGTTATCATTAGTAATGTTGTCAACATGGATGATAGTAGATTCAGTAAGATGTGACAGAGTACATGTGGCTAGCAATATGATGTCATTTATCATGGTTATTTTACAGTTGATCTTGATGAGACAGGTACACAGGACAGAGTTTAAAGACAGAGAATAAGTGGGGTGGCCTATCCCACAATTGATGACTGGTTAGTAGCCTTTTGGAGGACCAAAATGTCTTAGTGGTGAGGTGTGATCCAAAATGGATCCAAGAACCAAAATGGGTCCAGGAAGGCCTAAAACTAAAAGTTCTTAGAATCGCTTCAAAAAGGAGGTGTGCGTAGGCATCATCGATACGAACCCAACACAACTTGAAATGATCTCAAACGGACACCATATGCAAAATATATCGTGATCTGTTTCTTTTGCCAAACAAGCAAAATTTTGATGACTATGCACTCTGTACAGTTCTGACGTGGAAGCTAACTGTACATGTTATACAATGACATGGTAGGTACCTTGGCATGCTAACTTGGCAGACAGGTGGTCGAATCATGCTCTGACACATGGAATATTTTTGAGTGAATGGTATGGTGCCACATGGCCTAGTCTTGGGTTGCCACGTGGCACCCCTCCATTGGTTAGAAGTTGGGAAACATTGTATGGACTCCACTAGAGTTGAACCCGTGACCTTCGGTTGGGGAGGAAATACTTGGTAGGATCGGGTTACCACCCCACCCACTTTGGTTCTTAATACTCTATGTTCAAATATATTATTTGAAATGTAGTGCAGAGTCGGATGGTGGAGTAAAGGGTTGGGCCTAGCCCCAGCCCCTGGTGCAAACTACCACATGAGCTTTCCATGTTCCCACTTCTTTATATTTTGGCACGTGGTTATTACATATGACTCAACCCCCCGACGCTTTCCCATGTAACTGTCACATATGACCCTCCACTATATCATTTGGCGCACAGAATTGTGTGTTAGCCTCAGTCGGTCAGGCTAGCCCATCGACCAAGGATCCTGACCGGGTGCTAGAGAAAATATTTAAGGCACGTGGAGGTATTGGAGCGTGGTTACATGGGTCATAGCCACAGGACCAGGGACCTTTTCTGGAGGGGCTAGCATGCTAGCCTAGCTTAGTGCCATATGGAAACGCCTTATATTCCCAGGGGCAAGGAGAAAAGGGGCTGCGCCATGAATTTTGTCAATTTTTTGGTTTTTTGACCTTATGTTAAAGATTTTAATTGATTTTTAGCCAATTTTGGGAGATTTTGGAAATTATTGGAGGATGTGGAGCCCTTTTTTAGGCCAGATCTTGGGTGGAAGTTGGGATTTTGTTGCCAAATTCAAGCCTATATAAACCAGAGGTTCTTGGAAGTCTTAAGGGAGGTTCAGAACAGGGAAAATGCTGAAGAATTGTAAAGCCAAAGCCATTTTTATGCAAGGAAGCCATTGAGGAGAGAAACTTTGCGGGCCATTTCCGGGATCTTCGTTCATCCATTTTCAGTGTCGTCAATTGTGATGGGTTCTTGAGATCTAGAAAAACACAACCAAATCAGTTTGTAATCCATTTTGCATTTGTATGATGTAAGTTTTAAACTTTTAAGAGAAACTTTTATGATGCCGAACTCCATGATCAAATTTTGTTGTTATGGTTTGTTGTTGCTTTATGCTTATTTCCAGATCTGTATATCTTATTATGGCTACTATATTACATCATTAAATTCTTCCTCTTTCATCAAATTCCTAAATGGTTATTTAACTCATGTTTTAAAACTCAACCATAGTCTTTAAAAGATCTTTTCGGATCAAGTGGTATCAGACCTAGTTGATGGTTGGTTTTTGAGTTTGCATGATTACCAGGGAAAGGAGGAATCATGGTGGAGAATATCTTATTGAAGAGAATATTCAGATTGGATCGAGAAAGAGAACCTCTCAAAGTCAGAAGATAGCATCAGAAGAGGTACTTTCTTAGGAGGAGAAAGAGTTTCGAAGGACTTTTTTCACCATGTCGGAGATGGTGAAGTTTCTATATGACGATTACTTAAATTGAAAGAGACCAATTCTATGTGAATCTTCAAAGGTAAAAAGTGAAGAAGGAGAGGATCCTCCTCAGACTCCTCCTTCACCTCCTTCTTCTCCATCAACTTCTTCTTCTTCTTCAAGTTCAAGTTCTAAATCCACTGCAAGAAAACATTCCCATAAACATAAACAAAAAATGCCTTTACTTAAGCTTGATGTGAAATTTGAATTACCTATGTATGATGGTGAAGTAAATGCAGAGAGGCTTGATAATTGGGTCCGAAAGATGTGTACATGTTGGTAAAGCCATGGAAACTTGAGAAGATGAAGATGCAAAGGTTCTAGATTCTGAGATCAAGCTCTGAGGAAGGTCTAGAGTTCTTAGATACATCATATCTATCCATTGGTTCAAAAGGTATGTCTTATTTCTATGAATAGTTGGATTTTGATGTATACATGAGAAATGGTTTTGGAGATCTGAGGATTCTCCCTAGAAAGACTAGTGGCTGCATGGGATCTTCTGTATAAGTCTGATCTATAGAAATACAGTGTTGGTATATTTATCATTGATACTTCTTGTTGAGGCACATATTGTATTTCTTGGCATATGGCTAAGTTTTTTTGTGCTATATGGTTGAGATCTTGTATTGGTTGATGTATTGAGAGGCTGAAGATCAGAAAGGGTTTGAAGTTTAGATCATGTGAGGGTTATTATACTTATTCATGATTACACACACTTTTGGTACATGACTAGAGAGAGATATGTATGAGGATACATGCATAGGGTATAGATATAGTATGGATGCAATGACATGTTACAGATCTATGTGAAATAAGCTACGCAGGGTCACAAGTTTTCAGAAGAAAGAAAACCCTAGTTTTCAGAAGGCATATGCAGGTTGCATAACAATTTGGTTGCGTACATACATGGGTTTCATAATAGATAGGGCATGTACATACATGTGTTGCAACACTATAGGTTGTGTACCTGTTGTATTTTGTTGATACATGTTCAATTTAGGTACAGATTGATTACAGGGAAGTTGTATAGGTTGGATGCAGGTCAATAGTACAAGTTGATATAGTTGTAGAATGGTATATCTCACAGTGATATTGTGATAGTGTTTCCATCATTCTACTTCTAATTCAGGGCGGTATGATGGGGCAAGGATAGGTGGTTGTAGCCACCTTCTAGTTGTATCCAGAGAACATAGGGGGTTGTAGCCTCCTTCTGGTTGTAGCCAGAGAATTGGGGAGTTGGAGCCTCCCTTAGGTTGTAGCCTGAGAAACTAGGGGGCTAGAGCCTCCTTCCAGCTGCAGCTGGAAAACAAAGGAATTTGGTGCTTCCAATGAATGTAATTCTTCAAGACATATATGAAAAAACATTTTGTGGTTTTCTCCCGCTTTTGGTTTCCACGTAAAAAACTGGTGTATTGTGTATGTGTATGATTGTTCATTTGTTCATTGCTTATTTACTCTGAAGTCATTGAATGATAATTCTACATTGATATAACACTTGTATTATATGGTTAAAAAGGATTAGATATCTCTATTACTAATTCACCCCCCCTCTCAGTAATTCAACAAAATCAAGTTGCAAAATGGCACACAACAAGTGGGTAATGTATTTCCATCATGGCACGTTTTTGTTTCTGCACTTAGAAAACAATTTTATCCTTTGGGTTATAAAGATAAGGATTTAATTGAATGGCAAGTTCTTAAACTAAGAAAGGACCAAACAATGAAAGAATACACAGATGAATTTCGTAACATGGCATTAATGTTAGACATTCCATTACATACCCAAGAAACGCTTATGAAGTATATAGGAGGTTTACGTGCACATATTCGTAACACTGTATTTATGTTTGGACCTACTAATATTGATGAGGTTTTTGTTCAAGAAACATACATTGAGGAAGGGAAAACAGGAGTTGGTGTATCATGGGAATCATCTTCGAGAAAAGAGGACAAAAGAAAGTGGAATGGAAAGAAAGAAAATTCAGTGGCAAGAAAGGAAGAGAAGCTCTCTTGCAAGCATTACAAGAAAGAAGGGCATGATGATGACCATTGTTGGCAATTGCATCGACTGAAGAGACTGAACTGGTTCAAATAAAGGAAAGGGAGGAAAATAGTTGGATTAGAAACACAGCCAATAGACTTGGGATCAGATTCGGGTGATGAATCTAAAATCTCAGTGGTTGGTTTGACAGGTAAAATTGGTGATGTATTTGATTCTAGAAGTAAATTGTTTCACTTAAGGGTCATAATGAGACATACTAAGTTCGACACATTGATAGATAGTGGATCTCAATCTAACTTGATTTCAGAGGAAGTGGTTAAGCAATTGGGATTAAACACACAGATGCATCATAAACCTTGTTCACTTAAATGGATAAAAAACAATCATGAATTGCACATAACAAAGCAATGCACATTAAAGTTTGTAATTTCATCTAAGTTTGTGGATGAGGTAACATGTGATGTGGTGCCACTAAATGAATGTGGAATGGTTTTAGGTAGTCCTTATTTGTATGATCGCAAAACAATCTTCTACAAGGTACAAAATCAATATCTAATCAAAGAAGG
Source organism: Picea sitchensis (assembly GCA_010110895.2). Taxonomy (NCBI): domain Eukaryota; kingdom Viridiplantae; phylum Streptophyta; class Pinopsida; order Pinales; family Pinaceae; genus Picea; species Picea sitchensis. The sequence goes on from SNQJ01S0063384.1 coordinate 37,778, forward strand.
CAAGGAATATGTTGTACATGCTCATCATTTAAAAGAAAATCAATCTCTTCAAACAATGGAACAATTAAGAAAGGCATCTCATGCAAGAAACACACCTATAATTGTCCCAAATCAAGTAATTGATCTTAAACAAGAACATGATATAATTGTAGAATGGAAGTTCAATCATACTTTGCTTCAAGATAAGCTAATGTCATGCAAGTATTACAAACATATTGGCTCATTTGCAGTCATATTTCTAATGTTATCATTAGTAATGTTGTCAACATGATGATAGTGGCTTCAGTAAGATGTGACATAGTACATGTGGCTAACAATATACTGTCAGTTATCATGGTTTTTGTACAGTAGATATTGATGAGACAGGTGCATAGGATAGAGTCTAAAGACAGAGAAAAAGTGGGGTGGCCTATCCTGCAATTGATGACTGGTTAGTATCGTTTTGGAGGACCAAAAAGTATTAGTGGGAAGGTGTGATCCAAAATGGATCCAGGAGCCAAAATGTGTCTAGGAAGGGATACAAATAAAAGTTCTCATAATCATTTCAAAATGGATGTGTGCATAGGATTCGTCGATACGAACCCAACGCAACTTGAACGGGCTCAAACAAACACCTTATATGAAAGATATCTTGGTCTGTTGATTTTTCCAAATAGGAAAAATTTTGATGATTGTGCAGTTAGTACAGTGTTGATGTGGCAGCTGACTATACAGGTCGTATGGATGTACAGTGACGTGGAAGTTACATTGGCATGTTGACTAGGTAGACAAGTGGTTTAATCATGCTCTGACACATGGCATATTTTTGAGCGAATGGTATGGTGCCACGTGGCCCAGTCTTGGGCTGCAACATGGCACCCCTCCATTGGTTAGCAGCTAAGAAAAATTGTATGGACTCCATCGTAGTTGAACCCATGACTTTCGGTCCAGGTGGAAATACTTGGCAGGGTTGGGCTACCAGCCCACCCACTTTGGTTCTTAATACTCTATGTTCAAATATATTATTTGAATTGTAGTGAAGAGTCAGATGGTGGAGTAAAGGGTTGTGGCCTAGCCCCATCCCTCGATGCAAACTACCACATGAACTTATCATGTGGCCACTCCTTTATATTTTGGCACGAGGTTATTTCATATGAATCATCCTCCCGACGCTTTACCATGTAACCCTCACATATGACCATGCACTATATCGTTTGGCATGCAGAATTATGGTTTAGCACACGGTCGGCCCGACTAGCCCACTGACCAGGGCGCTTGACCGAGGGCCAGAGAAAACAGTTAAGGTGCATGGAGGTATTTTAGCGTGGCCACATGGGTCGTAGCCACAGGACCAGTGGTCTTTTCTGGAGGGGCTAGCACACCAGCCTAGCCCAGGGCCATATGACAGAGCCCTATATGCCCAGGGGCATGGAGAAAAGGGGTTGTGCCTTGCATTTTATCAAATTTTGGGTTTTTTTAACTTATGTTAAAGTTTTTAATTGATTTTTAGCTAGTTTTGGGAGATTTTGGCCATTATTGGAGGATCTGAAGCCCTTTTTGAGGCCATATCTTGGGGGGAAGTTGGGATTTTGTTGCCAAATTCAAGCCGATATAAACCAGAGGTTATTGGTAGCCTTAAGGGAGGTTCAGAATAGGGAAAATGATGAATAATTTTAAATCCAAAGCCATTTTTATGCAAGGAAGCCATTGAGGATAGCAACTTTGTGGGCCATTTCTGGAGCTTCGTTCATCCATTTTTAGTGTCTTCGGTTGTGATGGGTTCTTGATATCTAGAAGAACATATCCAAATTAGTTTGTAATCCATTTAAAATTCTTATGATGTATGTTTTAAGATTTGAAGAGAAATGTGAATCCCTCACCCATTGAGACAAAGGCTTGGAGATGTAGGTGAGATTGTCGAACTCTGTTAAGAACTTTTTTTGTTATGGTTTGTTGTTTCTTTGTGATTATTTCCAGATATGTATATCTTATTATGGCTACTATATTACATCATTAAATTCTTCCTCTTTCATCAAATTCCTAAATGGTTATTTAACTCATGTTTTAAAACACAACCATAGTCTTTAAAAGATATTTTCGGATCAAGTAGTATCAGAGCTAGTTGATGGTTGGTTTTTGAGTTTGCATGATTACCAACGAAAGGCTGAATCGTGGTGAAGGAGATCTTGTTGAAGAGAATCCTGATATTGGATCAAGAAAGAGAACTTCTCAAAGTGAGAATATGACATTGGAAGAGGGACTTTCTCATGAGGAGAAAGAGTTTCGAAAGACTTTCTTCGCAAAGTCGGAGATGGTGAAGGTTCTATATGGAGATTACTTGGATTGGAAGATACTGATTCTAGGTTAATATTCAAAGGTCAAAAGTGAAGAAGGAGAGGATCCTCCTCGAACTCCTCCTTCACCTCCTCCTTCTCCATCAACTTATTCTTCTTCTTCAAGTTCAAGTTCTAAGTCCACCGCAAGAAAACATTCCCATAAACATAAACAAGAAATGCCTTTACTTAAGATTGATGTGAATTTTGAATTACCTATGTATGATGGTGAAGTCAATGTAGAGAGGCTTGATAATTGGGTTAGACAGATGGAGGTTTACTGTAGTGTGCAACAAATCAAGGATGAGGCCACTCAAATCAAATTGTCATCGCTTTGACCTGTAGGCATAACACTCATCTGGTGGAAACGTTGTTGATTAAGATTGGTTGTCATTGATGTCAACCCTTGAAGAAAGTCCGGTAGAAAATTCTGGTAGCACAAAGGTTTGGGTAATGGACCCAAGTTTTTTTGATGTAAATATGAATCATTATTGTCTTTTCATGGTTGATAAGAAGTACAAATGGATGAACTCCAAAGTGGCCCCCTTATGGTGAAATCCCTCATGGGAAGATTCTTTGTGGATTGAGATATCCTAGAAGTATGGTTAGAGAAACCATGCTTAATTTTGGAATAATGAGAAGAAGGTCAACGAATTTTTCATTGAAACTATCCTAGATGGATAATGCTTGTCATGCCATTTTTGGTGGTATGTGGAAAGTCACATAACTCCTCACGGTTAGAGAGTTATAGCCATGTGAAGTTGGAGGACCCTTATGAGTCATCTAGAAGCCCCAAAAACTCAAAGTATTTGCAAAAGAAATTATTTAAGTATTAAAGTTAATGGAGAACTCCGTAAAATAAGGAAAGTGGGATGCTACATGAAAGTATAAATAAGAGGCAAGTCTCTCTCATTTAATCACACTTGAACACATTGAATATCTTTTGTAGTGTGAGGCTTATTGTAAGTACTCATTGATACATCTAAAGTTGTGAAAGTCTGAGGTAGTACGAAGGGTTGATGGAGAAATTCTCAGAATTACAATGAATATTAAAAAACCATATTTTCTTAGGCATACGCGGGTTGATAGTGTATTAGGGTGCATACATACTGAGGCATATGCGGGCTGGTAGTGTATTAGGGTGCGTACATGTTGGTAAATCCATGGAAACTTGAGAAGATGAAGATGCAGAGGTTCTATATTCTGATATCAAGCTCCCAGGAAGGTCTACAGTGCTCAGATACATCATATCTATCCATTGGTTCAAAAGGTATGTCTTATTTCTATGAATAGTTGGATTTTGATGTATGCATGAGAAATGGTTTTGGAGATTTGATGATTCTCCCTAGAAAGACTAGTGGTTTCATGGGATCTTCTGTATAAGTCATAACTACAGATATATAGTGCTAGTATATTTATCATTAATACTTCTTTTTGAGGCACATCTTTTATTTCTTGGAATATGGTTGGCGGTTTTTGTGATATATGGTTGAGAGCTTGTATTGGTTGATGTTTTGAGAGGTTGAATATCAGAAAGGGTTTGAAGTCTAGATAATGTGAGGGTTATTATACTTATTCATGATTTCACACACTTTTGGCACATGACTAGAGAGATATATGTACGAGGATGCATGCACATGGTACAGATCTATGTGAAAGAAGTTACACAGGGTCAAAAGTTTTCAGAAGAAAGAAAACCCTAGTTTTCAGAAGGCATACACAGGTTGCATAAAAGTTTGGTCACATACATACGTGGGTTGCATAACAGATAGGGTGTGCACATACACGTGTTGCAGCACTACAAGTCATGTATCTATTGTATTTTGTTGATACATGTTTAGTTCAGGTACAGATTGATTACAGGGCAGTTATACAGGTTGGCTGCATGTAAGTGGTATAGGTTGATACAGTTGCACAGTGGTATATCTCATAGTGATAGTGTGACAGTGGTTCCATCATTCTACTTCTAAGTCAGGGTGATCAGACAGGAAAAGGACAGGTGGTTGTAGCTGCCTTCCGGTTGTAGCCGGAGAACATAGGGGGTTGTAGCCTCCTTCTGGTTGTAGCCAGAGAATTGGGGAGTTGGAGATTCCCTCATGTTGTAGCCTGAGAAACTAGGGGGTTGGAGCCTCTTTCCAGTTGCAGCTGGAAAAAAAAGGAAGTTGGTGCTTCCAATGAATTTAATTCTTCAATACATATAAGAAAACACATTATGTGGTTTTCTCCCACTTTGTGTTTCCACGTAAAACACTAGTGTATTGTGTATGTGCATGATTATTCATTTGTTCATTTCTTATTTACTCTGTAGTGATTGGATGATAATTCTACATCGATATAACACTTGTATTATATGGTTAAAAAGGATTAGATCACTCTATTACTAATTCACCCCCCCACTCAGTAATCTAACAAAAGCAAGTTGCAAAAAGGAACGCAACAAGTGGGTAATGTATTTCCATCATGGCAAGTTTTTTTTCTGCACTTAGAATTTTTTTTTATCCTTTGGGTTATAAAGATAAGTCTTTAATTGAATGGAAAGTTCTTAAACTAAGAAAGGACCAAACAATGCAAGAATACACAGATGAATTTCGTAAGATGACATTAATGTTAGACATTCCATTACATACCCAAGAAACGCTTATGAAGTATACAGGATGTTTACTTGCACATATTTGTAACACTGTATTTATGTTTGGACCTACAAATATTGATGAGGTCTTTGTTCAAGAAAAATACATTGAGGTAGGGAAAATATAAGTTGGTGTATCAAGGGAATTGTTTTTGATAAAAGAGGACAACAAAAATTGGAATGACAAGAAAGAAAATTCAATGGCAAGAAAGGAAGAGAAGCTCTCTGGCAAGCATTGCAAGAAAGAAGGGAATGATGATGACCATTGTTGGAAATTTTATCCCGAGAAGAGACCAAAGTGGTTCAAATAAAGGAAAGGGAGGCAAACAATTGCAGCAGCAACATGACCAATAGACTTGGGATCGGATTCAAGTGATGAATCTAAAATCTCAGCGCTTGGTTTCACAGGTAAAATTGGTGATGGATTTGATTCTAGAAGTAAATTGTTTCACTTAAGGGTTAGAATGAGACATACTAAGGTCCACACATTGATATATAGTGGATCTCAATCTAACTTGATTTCAGAGGAAGTGGTTAAGCAATTGGGATTAAACACTCAGATGCATCATAAACCTTACTCACTTAAATGGATAAGCAACAATCATAAATTGTACATAACAAAGAAATGCACATTAAAGTTTGAAATTTCATCTAAGTTTGTGGATGAGTTATAATGTGATGTGGTGCCACTAAATGAATGGGGAATGGTTTAGGTAATCCTTATTTGTATGATCACAAAGCAATCTTCTACAGGGAACATAATCAATATCACTTAATCAAAGCAAGCAAGGAATATGTTGTACATGCTCATCATTTAAAATAAAATCAATCTCTTCAAACAATGGAACAATTAAGAAAGGAATCTCATGAAAGAAACACACCTATAATTGTCCCAAATCAAGTAATTTATATTAAGCAAGAACATGAGATGAATGTAGAATGGAAGTTCAATCATACTTTGCTTCAAGATAAGATAATGTCGTGCAAGTATTACAAACATATTGGCTCATTTGTAGACATATTTATGAGGTTATCATTAGTAATGTTGTCAACATGGATGATAGTGGCTTCAGTAAGATGTGACATAGTACATGTGGCTAACAATATGCTATCAGTTATTATGGTTGTTTTATAGTATATCTTGATGAGATAGGTACATAGGACAAAGTTTAAAGACAGAGAACAAGTGGGGTGGCCTATCCCGCAATTGATGGACGTTTAGTATCCTTTTGGAGGACCAAAGGGTATTAGTGGGGAGGTGTGATCCAAAATGGATCTAGGAACCAAAATGGGTCCAGGAAGGCCTAAAAATAAAATTTCTCATAATCGCTTCAAAACATACATGTACATAGGCCTCATTTGTAAGAACCCAATGCAACTTGAACCCGCTCAAATGGAAACCGAATGCGAAAGATATCAAGGTCTGTTCGTTTTGCCAAACATGAAATTTTTTTATGACTGTGTAGTCCATAAAGTTCATAAAGTGATGACGTTGCAACCTACTGTACAGGCTGTATGGTCATACAATGACGTGGGAGGTACATTGACATGTTGACTGGGCAAATAGGTGGTCGAATCATGCTTTGACGCATGGCATATTTTTGAGCGAATGGTATGGTGCCACATGGACCAGTCTTGTGTTGCCACATGGCACCCCTCCATTGGTTAGTAGTTGGGAAAAATTGTTTGGACTCCACCGGATTCGAACCCATGACCTCCGGTTCGGGTGGAAATTATTTGTAGGGTTGCACTACCAGCCCACCCACTTTGGCTCTTAATACTCTATGTTCAAATATATTATTTGAATTGCAGTGGAGAGTTGGATGGTGAAGTAAAGGGTTGGAGCCTAGCCCCAGCCCCCGGTGCAAACTACCACATGACCTTACCATTTTACCACTCCTTTATATTTTGGCACGTGGTTATTGCATATGACTCAGCCCTCCGGTGCTTTACCATGTAATCATCACATATGACCTTGCACTATATCGTTTGGAGTGTGGAATTGTGGGTTAGTGCCCAGTCGATCGGCCTAGCCCTCTGACCAAGGTGCTTAACCGAGGGCTAGAGAAAATGGCTAAGGTACGTGGAGGTATTGGAGCATGGGCACATGGGTCGTAGCCACAGGACCAAGGGCCTTTTCTGGAGGGGCTAGCCCGCCAGCCTAGCCCAGGGCCATATGACAGTGCCCTATATGCCCAGGGGACTGGAGAAAAGGGGTTGTGCCTTGAATTTTGTCAAATTTTGGGTTTTTTGACCTTATGTTAAATATTTTAATTGATTTTTAGCGAGTTTTGGTAGATTTTGGCCATTATTGGAGGATCTAGAGCCCTTTTTGAGGCCAGATATTGGGGGGAAATTGGGAGTTTGTTGCCAACCTCAATCCTATATAAACCAGAGGTTCTTGGTAGCCTTAAGGGAGGTTCACAATAGGGAAAATTATGAATAATTGTAAATTCAAAGCCATTTTTATGCATGGAAGCCATTGAGGAGAGCAACTTTGTGGGCCATTTCTGGGAGCTTCGTTCATCCATTTTTAGTGCCGTCAGCTGTGATGGGTTCTTGAGATATAGAAAAACACAACAAGATAAAATTTTAATCCATTTGGAATTTTTATGATGTAATTTTGAAGCTTTGAAAAGAAATAAGAAAGCCTCACCCACTAAGACAAAGGCCCAAAGATGTAGGCGAGATTGTCGAACTCCGTTATCAACTTTTGTTGTTATGTTTTGTTGTTTCTTTGTGCTTATTTCAATATCTGTATATCTTATTATGGCTTATACATTACATCATTAAATTCTTCCTCTTTCATCAAATTCCTAAATGGTTATTTAACTCATGTTTTTAAACTCAACCATAGTCTTTAAAAGATCTTTTCGGATCATTAGTCAAAGACAAGAAACAGGCTTTCATACCCTATGGGTTTCATATAGGGTTTTATCTGGTGAAAGATACTTCTCAAGACAAACTGGAGGGGCTGAGCCAAATTGAATTCAGGTTCTTCAAATGTTGATTCTTCAAGCATGAACCTAAAGGCCTGGTCCTCCAACATGCTTCGCAAGTATCATCATGTTGGTCGTATGCTCATGATAAGTTTGAGGATGAAATTTTCACATAGTGCGCCTAGGACTGGGATGAGGTGGTGCAGAGGATGGCCAACCCAAACATGACCAGGTTTAAGGCCATGAGCATGGATGAATAGGTGGAAACGATAGAGAAATCATCTCAAGAGGCCCTTAGAGCCAGGGAAGAAATCAGAGCAGTAGAGGCAACAAAGGCACAGAGAAGGGGATTGTTCTTGACACCAGAGGCACATAAAAGGGGACTTGTTTTGATGGCAGAGGAACAAAGAGTAATTGATTAGTTTCAGAATGACCCGGATATCATAGATATGATGAGGGTTCCTACCAACAACCGAATCGTAGGCAGAGGAGAGCCAAGTGGCTCAGATTCAATACAACTTGAAGGAATCACCAGGCCAAAAAAACTTGAAATTCCACCACCACAGATTGGATCACCAGGGGGAATTTCAGTCGAGCTTGATATATCAAGAATACCAGGGTGTACTAGTGTACCAAACCCCTTGTATTATTTAATAACTATCTATGATGATGAGGAAATTTCGGAGGTTTCCCTGGTGACTCTGGTGAAAATCATAGAGGAGAAAGAACTTGAGAAAGAATCCACCCCAATTCTCAATGCTCCAAGTAAGATTCATCTGCAGAATGAGCATGAGGAAAACATTTCCTTCGACACTGAGCCACTTGACATACTGATAACCCCAATGGACAGCTCGAGGGATGAGCTAGGATCGTTCCAACAAGAGGAATAAATTCCACAACAGGAAATCAACATCTTGACAACCAATTACCAAGTAAGTACCGAACCTATCCTTGATTCATCAATTTTGGTTGGTACTTTACCACCCGATGAGGGACAGCCAGAGGCCGAGCCATCGGGACATACAGAAGAGGTTTAAGAACCTAGTCTCAAACAAATATACACCATGGGAGCCTGGGAAACACTCTTGCTTGGGGAGAGAAACAAACTTCTGAAACTGTTGATGAGGTCACCGATATACAAGAAATATCTTACGGCTGAAAGAGGAAAGACATCGTGAAGAGAACCACCAAGAAAAGGAGGCTTACTTTGGACAGTTCGATCCTCATCACCATAGAAGAGAAATTGATCATCACGGAGCATGCCAAGACATCTGAGCTTATCGACGTAGGGATGGAAATCACATATGCCACCCTAGATAGAGAAAGGAAATATAAAGAGGAGTTGGTCATTGTGCTAAAGGATTTGGAGCATATGCGCCATTTGGCGAAATATTATTAGGAATCCACACAGACCACGGTATTTTTGAGAAGTGAATTCCAAAATGCCTACAACAAATTCATGAGTGAGCGACACCTTCTCACTGCAGGGATAGATGAATTCCAAGAAGACACTGTTATGGCAGTAGTTATGTTCAAAGACATGGAAATATGGTATGAGAAGGACCACTAACCGGTGGAAGGGATTGATTGCATCAGTGCAGTTCAAAGGGGTCAAGACGCCGAAGAGAACGACATTCGGGTGCTAAGAGGTAGCAACATTGATCGTATAAGGAAGTCGGTCGAATACTGGGTAAATATGGCCCAAGAACCTCAATGGGAGATTCAAGAAAAATGGGCTGATTGCAAAAGAAGTTGGACCAAGATTGATTGGGTGATGAGAGACATCAGTCTCCCAGAATTTGGCTCACCCGAGGACTTTTTCTATTTGCATGACATAGTCAAACAATATGCGTAACAAGACTCATCGTGGATTGCAGATATAGAAAAGGTGGAAAACATGGCATTGGGTCAAGTACAACAGCTCATGGAGCACCCAATCAAGGCTCGGACAATATTACAATAGTTAAGTGTTAAAATATTCTAGTATTGGGCATGGTTAGTGTAGATAAAGGAGATCCTTTCAGCCCCAATGGACCAACATAGATTCCCGTATGCCAACACATGTGAGGAACTCTTCATCAAATGGTCAAAGTATGAGAAGATTCATCCACTTAAGTGAAACCATTTGATGAATCTTAGAAGACAAAGAGATGGAAGCGCCATGTGGTGGTGTTTTGTTTTACTTAGCTTGCACTTTGATAGTTTTTTTTAGTTAATAAGTTGTTATAAATAAGAGGATCGAACTTTTAGAAGAGATCAATGGTTTTTGCAAAGACCCTCATTTTTGGAATTCTAAAGAACTATTTTGATTCTACCTTAATTTAGAAGTCTTGTTTAGAAACGAAGACACGTTTTTGTTTTACATCAAAGGCATGTGTGATTGGATCATAAGGATGAATTACTTCTAACTTTATCTCATGAATGGATGATGTAATGAGTAAGAGTTTCTGAATCTATTGATAAGTTAGTTGATTCAATATTTTTATAGTTCTTATCTCTAATGATTTAAAGAAAATCATTGTGTTAATGTGTGATTAATGATTAGAGCTAATGAAACTAATTTTCTTGCCATCATTTTATTGCATGGATGTTTTCTTTCGATAACTGTATCTCAATCAATAATTGAAATACCAACAAGTTGATGTATTAATACTAGTCTTGTCGTAGGTGTGAAAATATTTGTCTGCATGCTTGAGCATGAGGGTTATCTTGAGCTCAACCTTATTCAATAGTTAAGTTTTCCCATTTTTCTTTTACCCAGCTGGTTTATACCAGTACCTATCTTTTATCAGACCCACCTATATGAGAAAATACAAAAAAGAGAACGTTCAAACTGAAGGAGGAGTTTTCATGAGAAGATATCATGTAAATCACTACGTAAATCCCATTGATTAATTGGTTGGTTCACAAGATCTGGAGAACCATTCCACTATTAAAAGTTGCAGAGTCTAATTGGGCCTCAGTGGCAGGTTTGGTTCCTAATGTTGAGTTAAATGGATTTAGGACCCCTTAACATGTATCTCTTTCTATTTAGGAGGATAAAATACTCACTCCAAGGGAGACGTCCCAGGACCTAGTTGGTTGATGAAGGGGAAAAGACAAGACAATACCACCCCTCTATCTAGGTCAATAAAAAGAGTAAAGTCAATCTTTTGATTGTGTTGAAGGGTCAAAGGGGAGTAAGGTGAATTTGTACCTGCCCTTTACCAATGATACAAAAAATGTTATAGAAATAATCAATGATATCAATGGTTGAAAAAATAATGAATTTATCATTAAAACTCTGCTACTAGACAAGTTTATACATAGAAAAAAATATCAACATGTAGCAGTTGCATTATATCCAGAAATTGCAATTTTTTTGGACAAATATAATGAGACATTAAAGATTTCACAATGATAATACTTTTTCCACTTGCAAATTCTAAATAGATACGAATCAAGTAATATATTTTAAAGGGTTGTATAAACACTTATAACAACAACAAATTGATAGTGATGATAGCAGTAAACTACTCCAGAAAAGGTACTTCTTACAGGCAATAACATATACAATTTTGGCATCAAATGATGGTAACTTACCTAGTACAATTTTCTAGGAATTTCTCTTGTTAATGTAGGTTGTTAGGGTTGTAAACAGTGACTGTAAAAGTAATGATAACAACAGAAACAACTTCAGAAATGCACTTAGAATAACAATAATAAGTAGTTCAACGCCTTATGGTGATAGTGCCTAGGCTTGTGCAAATTCTGGGTTAGTCTAGTTAGTTAGTAGGCTTGTTAGGGATGCTGCAAGATACCAGATATATAAAATATGCAGAACAGAAACGAAATGATAGAAATGACAGAATAACAGTAAAATATCCAGCATAATCTTCACAATACACAGAAATGATATACGAAATAGCAACAGAAATAGCACTTTGAATCAGA
>SNQJ01S0063384.1:51274-75618 GCA_010110895.2 Picea sitchensis
CAATAAAACCTGTATAAGTCATAGTCAATTTAAAGATCCTCACATTGTAAACATTTGGGAGAGTAGTACTCAACCCGTTTTCGGATCAAGTGGTATCAGAGAAGGCGACTACTTTGCAAGATGGGCAGAGGAGCAAAGAACATTGAAAGAATGCAAGAGTTGCAAGAGATCAATGACAACATTCAAGCTGACAATGCAGAATTGAGAAGACTTTTGCAAGTAGCTGAAGAGGAGAAGCAGGAGCTTCAAGAAATGCTACGACACAAAGAAGAGTTATTGGCTAAGTTACAGAAGGTTGAGAAGATGGATCATCTCAAACCGAGGTATATGATGTTTCTTCATGTTCTATTTTCTCTCCATATGAAACTAACGTTGGCATGAAGATCCTCACGAAGATGGGGTATAGAGGAGGTGGACTTGGCATTAATGGTCAAGGAGTCACCTAGCCATTGGAGGTTGTACCAAGACAACCATTTGCAGGCTTGGGTTATGGACATGAAGAGAAAGGAGAATGCTCGAAAGTTGCTAAAATGAAATCCATCTCTTCACCACCGGATTCCAAGAAGGGAATCAAGACAGTTAGTTCTCATCAGTTCAAGGACAATTCAGGAAGGTATAACAGTCATTCAAGTTTTTCTTTTGCATATAAGAGAAATGATTGCTTCCATAGATCTTCTAACCATGGTGTAGTTAAGTATCAAACAAATAAAATGTGGGTTAAGAAGATGGATGTGTCCATGAGAAGTGAGACCAAGCAGAAGAAGAACCTTTCGTATCCTCTTGCAAGGAATGTACAGCTGAATGGAAAACAAAGGAATTTCTGCAATTTCTGCAAAATCAGTGGCCATTGGGAGAAGAAGTGCTAGAAATTGCACCCTAAAATTCGCCACAAGTTAAGCAAGCAAAATGTAAAAGAGCCTGTGAAGAAGGAGGCTCCATCCACCATTGGAAAAGCATGATTACGAGATGAAAGTGCTTGGTGTTGGTTCGATAAGTAGTTCATAATGTTTCTGCAAGTTTTATTTCTATTATGTTGCAAAATTTTGAGTTTTATGGGGGCAGGTATCTCTCTTTTGATGGAAAACACTCAAAAATTTTCTGATTCCGAATCGAGAAGCAATGGAATCATTGCAAAGGACTGGACGAGAGAAATCCAACGGCGTGAAAATCGCGCCAAACGACCTCCGAATGAGAAAGTTTCTTCTTATCTTGGATCTGGTCGATGGCCGCAACTGAATTCTTAAGAGCAGCCGATGAAGACAGCGACGCCTCTGTGCTGGCATTCAAGTTCTCAAAATATTTGAGACCGTCGTCCACTGGGGTTTCAACCGAAGAAATTTTTTCATGGGTTCAGTATCAACGGAGGTCTTGGAGTCGTCTCTCACTGAATTCAGATACTACCAGAAGGCTAACAGAAAATTCATGTTTCCCTGTGCGTTGCATAATCCAACCAGAAGAGATAGAAATCATGTCATTGCCTCAAACTGGCCCACATTTTCCTAACTTTCCCACCGCCTGTGCGTCAGTGATACAAATCGAAACAATATGATTTTCCCCACTCCTACTGAAAACAAATTATTATGTACACTTGATCTATGCCCAGACAAAAGGAAGAAATTCGTGGATCTTCTAAAAATCTTCAAAATCGCCACTGGTGGGCCACTTGTCAGGAGGACTCGGAGGCGGAGGCATTGGCAGGACGAAGGGGATCGGTATGTGCGGAGGAATAGAGCAATGGATGAGCGCCCAGTTTATTCCTTGGAAGAACGCGTGTTGTTTGATCTCCGAGGCACCCCTGGAGGAGGCCATGCTCCTTGAGAATGGCCACGAGCAATGTTCATCTATGAAAGTTGGTTCCAGATCCAGAAGAAAATGGCACAGAAACTCGCAGCTCGAAATGAACTTCGATCATGTTGCGGAGATTGAGTAGAAACCGTTCGTTATCTTCGGCGGTGATTCTGAGCAATCTCTCGATGAGAAGCTGGCGATCTTGAAAGTTGATCTTGTTGACTTGGAATTCCTCGTGAAAATCCTTAGAGATCCTAAAAACGCATCCATCATATTCATGGTAAAGTTTAGAATAGTAGGTTGTCGGTCTTTTAAAAATACTCTCTACGACTTCGACATAGGAAGGAAAAAGAAAAAAAAGCACTGTAAGGTCAGCAAAAGACAACAAGATCATAGAAAATGGATACGCAACCTGCAGTCTTAGTGATCATGGACTCTGTAACCCTCCATGTAGCCATCATTAGTTGGGGCCTTCAAAATTTTCAAGTTAAAGCTGAAGATTTGCATGTTATTACATAGGCAGATCGATTAGAAGGGAAAATAAATTTGAAATCCTCATTTCTGGATGTTGTCGTATCGATCTCTAGACTCCACACGGAGCAATGGTTGTTGGAGCTCGTGAGGGTTCTCAGACTGGGAGGGATTATTGTCCTTCAAAAACCCTAATTCTGCAAATGATGATGTTAAAGAGACCCTATCTTCTCTAGAACGCATTCTTCTGTTGGCGGGATTTGTACTTTTGGAGGGCGTCGATGGCAGTGAAGGGTCGAAATCCTTCCTGGGAGATAGGATATTTATTTAATCTTAAGAAGAAGGTCGCGCAGAAGCCGAATAATGTGGTAATGTTTGATACACCAGCCTTTAAGGTTCAATTAGGGGATGACCTGGACGATCTCATCGACGAAAACAGTTTGCTTACAGAGGAGCATTTGATGACTTGCCACCAGTTGATGACTATGAGGTAGGCAAGGCAGGAAAGCCACTCTTACATGAGGAAGAGTGAAAGGCGTATTTTGTGCATTAAGCCTTGTTGGCTTCTTTGTAAAAAGTTGATTGAGGCATTTTTGCATAAGCCTATTTTTGGCATTTTCATGTAAAGTTGACCAATGAGTGTGGTTATAAACTCTTGGAAAGTGTTTCAAAAAATGTAAATAGGTATGATTAGTCACAGATCTAGATTATCTTCAATTACAGGTTGTAACTTTACACAGATGTGGGCGTTTTCATTCCGATTCCGAAGAACATAGGTGAAGGAGTCTTGAGGGGATGTGCCTTTTTCAGGCATTTGCATTGCAGCAGTTGCAGATGTGGGTGTTTGCATTCCGATTCCAAAGAACATAGGTGAAGGAGTCTTGAGGGGATGTGCCTTTTTCAGGCATTTGCATTGCAACAGTTGTAGATGTGGGTGTTGCATTCCAATTCTAAATAACATGGGTGAAGGAGTCTTAAGGGAACGTGCCTTTCAGAGACATTTGCATGCACTTGATGATGGATTGAAGATGATACTTTTGGAGACCAAAAGTTTCTTTTGTGGGGAGGTGTGATCCGAATGGATCTCTGCACGTGAAAGAACTTCGTAATTTACGCCATGTTGATTTTAAGGTGGCGACAAAAGTGTTTAAGTGATGCTTTCTTGAGTTTTATTTCTCATGCATTTAATTATGCATTTGTGGGAAAAATACTTCATGCATTTTTCATATTAGTTTGATTAATGCTTTATGAAGTGATCATACATTTAATTATGCATTTTATGAGCTTTAATAACTCATACATTATTATTATTCACTTGTAATTAAAATGATTAATATTTGTGAGAGAAAATTTGTCTCACATATTATTCATTTATTAATTAGAAAATTTGTCTCACATATTATTCATTTATTAATTATGGAAATTATTTTTCATGTGAGAAACCACCTCACACCAATTTGCCATTTTTCTCAATTGTAGGTTGAGAGAATCAAGGGCATGGTTGGAAAGTCTTGGGTGGTTTTGAGACTTTCCATTTTTAAGCCTAAGATGGTTGAAGATCCCACTTTTAAGGATCTTGTTTTTCCTTCTTGTAATCAGATCCTACAATTGTGGATCTTGTAATTAATGCTCTTAGTTGGAGAGTGAGTAAGGAAAAACTATATATATTCCTTTTGTGAGTTTCTATGTTGAGGAAGAAAGGAGAGAGTGCTTAGCTACTGAAAGCCATAGTGTTGAGCTAATGAAGAGCCATAGTCCCTTGAAATGTAAGAGAGTCTTGAGAGCTCACTTTGAAGAAGGAATATAGAAGATCTGCATTCTAGTTGGAGCAGGTCCGGAGACGTAGCCCCAGAGGTGGAGGGGTGAACTCCGTTATCAACATCGGTTGTCTCTCTCTTATTTGCCTTCATGTGTTTTTCTCTAATCTATGTTCATTTACTTATGTTTATGTGTTTTAATTCATTATGATAAATGAACTAATATGCTCAATAAAACCTGTATAAGCCATAGTCAATTTAAAGATCCTCACATTGTAAACATTTGGGAGAGTAGTACTCAACCCATTTTTGGATCATGTAAACAAATGATAATACTCAAATCTAAGAGGAATGAGTCTAAGAAGAGTAGCTCATTAAGTCTCCCTATATTCTTAATCATGGAGGAGAGTTGCTAGGGTGTAGGCTCTTCTACGCCCTAACATCTCCTTCTTCTTGGATTTTTTAGTATTCAAAGTACTTAGCAACAATAATCGATCAATAATTCCAAGGTGATAGCACTTTAGGGCCTTGGAACTTAGACAATTACTAGAAGAATCTTATGAAGCTTAGAAAATAAAAAGTGAATAAGTGACGCACCCACACCCTCACTGGCTCGTCTGCTTGCTCAGGACCTTCTTTCCACTCGGCCCGAAGAACTCAATGGTTCTTCTATTTCCCTATCGGGAAATCTACACCCACAGTTCTCTTCAGCGCGATCCTCTCTTCTCTACTTTCGGAGGATCGAAACTCGCGGCTTCATGAATTCTTGTTTGTTCGCTTGGCTCTCAAATCCCCGAGATCTAATATGTCAGTCAACGCTGACTTCCTTTCACTACTCGCGATGCCAAGTTCTCGGTTTTCCAACTCCTGACTCGCGATGTGCCGAAATGTCGATACACATGTGTGAGTTAACTCTCCGACGATCCGTTATCTCATCGGGACTTCGAACTTCGCGGGATCGCGAATCCTAACCCCAAATGCTCGAGACTTCTCGTGGCGAGATCCCGATGACTCGCGTCACCTGTCCACGTCACTCGGAATATGGCCCACACAGTCCTGTGACTTATCAATATATCGCGTCTTGTGATATCGCAATCCTCGTTGCGAACTTTTGGAGCTTCACCTTGCGAACTCTCGATGCACGATTCCACGTGTAGATCCGACGGCTCCTGTGGCACGGATCAACGGTTACACTCCTCTTGGGCTTCAAACCTTCCTTTGCCTGCGCTAATAGCTTCCCTGCACTTCTGCAAGATCCAACAGCTCTCGGAGCTTCGCGAAATCTCCTCCAGTGATTTTCGTCCGTCCACTCTTTCCCAAGTGAGTCTCTGCAAAATGAACACAATACTTCCCCACGAAGACTTATTCACCTGCATGCGAGCTTCAACACTAGCTTGAACACTCCAATGCACAACCTCTTTGTGTAATCCTTCGACTAATTCTAAGGCCTACTCCTTCTGATCTTGTTCTCGACTTTTCAAGTCCTTTTGAGAATTTCTTGCGCGCACTCCTTGCGGAAAATCTTCAATGACGTCTAAGTGTTGAAATCTCTCAACCCTGCACACTCCTTGCAGCAGCAGTCTTCCAGTACTTTGCTCATAATCGCAACTCTGAGACTTAACTTGGCCTGCGCTCTCCTTTCATGGCACTTGTGCCTAATTGCACCTTCGAAGAGATGAGAACAAAAGCTATCTCTAAGTGAACCCTTCTGTCAATGCACTCCTTGCGGACAATTCGACTGCACTCCTTGCAGGAATTCTCTGGCTCAAATAGAGAAACAATTGAAACTTATTCACTCACTCTCTCAGACTTCAATTCAACCATGAAATCACATACACAACATATAAAATAAAATGTATGATAGGAAGCAATATCCCTGAGCATGACATCAATACACAGAGAAACAACACATAACCATGAAATTGAATCAAAGTTTTTTTTTTTTTTCTATTAATTCAATATCTGTACATGGGTGTTCTTTACACAGCTCTCTGCTTTCTCTTCTCTTCTTGCTCTTGTTCTTGATATGTTACAATCATACAATGAGGGTGTCTATATCCGTTTTCCCTCTTGTGTCCTAAAGCTATCAAATCTACAATTAAATTCCTATCTACCAGCATTAACTATCTTAAATGCCTCATCTACCTAAGGATGAGAGCTATCCTCTCAAGGTCCATTACAATATACAAGTGAGCCTTCATAAATGGCTCATTTAAGATTTGTGCAACGATCCCAAAGTGTTTCTTCTCAAAACTTGTGCTGGCTTATCCAACTATCTTCCGCTTGATGCGCTGGCTCGCTTGATGTGCTGGCGATGCTCCTGCATCAATAAGTAGAACCTTAAGTCCTTCACTTCTAGCATTCATTAGGAATGCAATTTCATAATCTTATATGAGAAAATAAAACCATACAATTAACCATTCAACTAGATGACAAAATGTATATTTTACTTACTTACACCAAGAATAATGATGCAAAAGAAGGCTAGATTGCCAAAACACTTCACAATATTTTATCCAAGTTGCAAAAATGTGCCTCTAATAGAGTAGTGTCTCACTATTTCAGCCAAGTATGCCCAACTAGGGCGCTAATTTTAGACCTAATTGTCTCCAATGACAAGCTATAATGAAAATGAATGTCACTTTTTGTTTATTTATACAAAATTTACCCTAAAATTAACTTTAGTTCAAAATTACAGGGCCAACCTAATCACTTTTCCCTTTTAATTCAATTTTAAAAAAACAAATCAATAAAACACTAGTAGGGTGATGTCATGCCCTTTCTAGGGCGACGTTTCGCTCCAAGGTAGGATGTTTATCCCTAAAAGGTGGAATGTTTTTCCTTCTAGGGCCATAACATGCCACCAAGTGTCAACGCTGTGCCAAGTGTCTTTTTCTTCACCAGAAAATCATCTCCATGAAACCCTAGTCTCAAATGATGATGTCATGGGCCAAGCAGGTGGTCTTTGGGCCTTCCAAGGCCATCATTCAAGTGAAGAGAGTTGGAACTCTTCCATCTAGGTCTTCCATAGTGCCTTGAAAGGAAATGACTTCCTTCTTCAACGTTCAAGTTAATCACCCCTCTCATGCCCTAGGCTTGGGGCTTCAACATTCATCAATGGGATTTAGGCCCTCATGCAGGTCTGAACTGGTAGTCTCCTCATGAATATTTGTCCATCGGGAAAAGTCTTATAGAGACAACATGTACACCCTCCAAGGGTCCATAAGTCACAAGGATCATATCATGTAAATCACATTCAATAATTAAATCACCCAAACATGTTCATCGTTGCCTTTTATTCTTAACTTTATTTCTTTTGATCTTTTCTCTTATGCTACAAGGAAATAGTTATTGACCACTACTATGGCTTGGTGACCATAGGTGATAGTGTCATCCACAAAAACATTTATGAAAATGAGAAGGATGGCTCGTAATGATACCCCCTTTCTCTTGGCTATGCAACCAAGAGCCACTACCATATATTGGTGACTAGATAGGTGTTAATGCCATACCGCTACATGTTCATGGTCATGATAGGTCGTCTTGTTATGAAACCTCCCATCCATCAACTAGTACCTTGAGTGTTTATGTTATCTTGTGGGTCCCCTTTTCTTACTGAGAAGATTTTCACTGCTTTCTTGGGAATCCCTGAGAGAAGCATCTCAAAGGTTTCAAAAATGGCTTTTAACTCTTGCCATCTACTTTTACCCTTCGACCCTTTAGCCCCTTCTTCCCACAAGGTAAGGTACAACCCTTCATAGTGTAGCCTATCCCAATGCTCAAAATATGGGGATATGGAAGGAATAAGGATGGAAAGTGATAAGTATGGAGGGAACAGACAATGATTTTCAAAGATCCACCTAGTAGCAACCCATCCTAAAAGGAAATCATCTTACTAGGGCAATGTGTCACCCTCCCAGTTTTAAACAAGGGAAAGAGCATAATTTCGAAGAAAACGTTATGAAATCAAGAAATGATTAATGCAACATGTTCAAGTGACTTAAATATTTGAGTGATACATACCATTATAATCATACTCATTACCTCATGGAACAAGACCCATTACCACTTCAGGACCAAGTTGGTGTGATGAATACTGCTAATGGTATATGGATTGCACTAAAGAAAATAGGGGCCCTACAGGGCCATGCTTAGGTTGTCCGACTCTTGACACTCCATGTCTAGAACCCGTGGGCTTCGAGACACGATCTCCTTAGTTACCCCTAGGATAGGGGGTAACACATACCAATACCAATATCAATACCATACCATACCATACCATACCAATAACAATACAATTGGAAATGGTATGCATTGGCAATGATATGCATACCAATACCATACTTAATACCATACCAATACCAATACCATAACATACCATACCAATACCAATACCAATACCATAGCAATAGAAATACCATACCATACCATACCATACCAATACCAATACCAATACCATACCAATGTCATACCATTGCATACCAATACCAATACCATTGCATGGAAATGGTATGCATTGGAAATGATATGCATACCAATACCATACCATTGCATACCAATACCAATACCATTGCATGGAAATGGTATGCATTGGAAATGATATACATACCAATACCATACCATACCATATTAATACCATACCAATACCATTGGAAATGGTATGGATTGGCAATGGTATGCATTGGAAATGATATGCATAACAATACCATACCAAAATCCAATATCAATACCATTTCCACTACCATACCATACCATACCATACAAATACCATTTCCAATACCAATGCCAATACCATACCAATACCATATGATTGCATACCAAGACCATTGCATACCATTGCATGGAAATGGTATGAATTTAAAATGATATGCATATCAATACCATTTCCAATACCATACCATACCATACCATACCAATACCATTTCCAATACCAATACCATACCATTTCATACCAATACCAATACCATTGCATACCATAATGGTATGCATTGGAAATGATATGCATACCAATACCATACAAATGCCATACCAATACCAATAGAATACCATACCATACCATACCATTACCAATACCAATACCATAGCCAAGAACGCTTGACATATTGTTCTTGAAAATTGACCTCATCTTCATAAATTGCACTATGCCTCATTGACCAAAACCCTAGTGTCGGAGATACTCCAACAAATGGTTTTTAGGTTGACAAAATGATAGCGTAAGGGCCCCACTAGCTAAAAATCAGTTCTCTGAATCCAATGCAATTGACGGTTCCTACATTTGAGTCCCAGTTTGATTTTTATCGCGAGTTGAAACTTGCCTCCTCAATCCATTTAGGGACATGTGAATTTGTTCTAGAGGCATAAAATTCAAACCGAGCAACATAACAGAGTTTCTTCAGCTCTCGCAAGTCTTTTTGGCCAAGACCCACGCGACTACACTAGCTAAAAAGACCTGACACAGTGTTCTTGAAAATCAATCTCCTCTTCAGAAATTGCACTATGCCTCATTTACCAAAACCCTAGTGTTGGCTATACTCCAACAAATAGTTTTTCGGTCGATGAAATGATAGCGTAGGAGCCCCAATAGCTAAAACCCAGTGATCTAGATCTAATGCAACTGATGGTTTGTGCATCCGATTCCCGGTTTCAGTTTTATCTATAGTTGAAACTCACCTCCTCAAGCCATTCAAGGACATGTGGCCAATTTGGTGTGGGGAAATAAAATCCAAACCGAGCAGCATAACGAAGTTCTATAAGCTATCACAAGTCTATTTGGCCAAGGCCCATGCGACTACACTAGCCAAAAACACCTGACAAAGTGTTCTTGGAAATCGACCTCATCTTCAGAAATCACACTATGCCTCGTTCACCAAAACCCTAATGTTGGAGATACTCCAACAAATGGTTTTCTAGTCAATGGATGTTGGCACAGGGGCAGACCCAGGGTTCAACGCTACAACAACGCACCAACAAAACCCTAACTACCAGCCCTTTCGGCAACACCTACGAAGTAGATGAATTCTCACCCGAGGTAGAGGTAGGGGTGGTTGCAGGACTCAAGTGTCTGCAACCTTAGCTGGGACACAAATCTGTGATCGTACTACTTAATAAATCACTTAGCATCGTCAGTTCCTTAATATACATTCAATAACCACTTCTCTTATAAGACATAACTTTGCAACATTAACACTGATCTAATGTATTTAATAAATTATCATAAGTAAATAGGTCATATATGGTAGATCAATCACTAAGCATATTCATGTATATCAGATCTATCATTCTACCTATCAGTAGCACTAAGAATAAGCAGATCTATCTTAAACATATCAGAGCACTTAGAAAATATCATGTGAACACATCAAGATAAGCATAAAGCACATAACATAGTGTTTACGTGGTTCACCCCCACTCTGGGGATACGTCCATCAACTCTTCTTCTTTATTGTCTTCAGTCAATCGGTTACAAACATAGAGCCTCAAAACCCTTACTCTGCAAGGGACAGAAGATCTGCGCAGCTCGTTAGATCCTTCTTCCTTGTGTTACAACACAAATCCTTCTACAAAGTCTTCCAGGGACTTGCACTTAGCTCTGCAAGTCTTACATTGAATGCACAAAGCCTTGATCACACAGATCCAACTCTTGGCACTTAGCCTACATCACATATATGTTGATTTCACTACTTCTCTATATGGCCTAGAAATCTCTCTCTCTCTCTCTCTCTCTCTATATATATATATACAAAATAGGCCTAAACATGGGTAAACCCATGTGTCAATATCCCATTCCCATTACATATTCCCAAAAACCCAAAAAGGGGCCCAAAAGTAGGCCAAGATCCCGTGATCTCTACTTTGTCTTGTTCTCCTCCTTTGATAGGCTGTTGAAGTTCCAAAATAGGTCAACATGACCAAGAAACTCCAAAAACTTGGTCAAGGGCCAACAGGCCCCCAACACTCACATGTGACTCATCCCGAGTCACTCTGGTCTGAGCAATTCTTCCTTGAACGCCTCGAGCTTGGCTCGAGCTACTTCAACTTCCTGCTTTGTTGTGGCCTCTTGTTCAGTGGAATCCTGGATCATTGCATCATTCACTGGTCCTTCTAGGTGTTGTTTTGTTTTGAGGATGACCTATTATATCTCTTCTCCTTGGCTCTCAACCTCTATAAACAAAAGACATGCCTTATCTTATGCAGGTTGAATTCGTTGATTGACTTACATCACTTTTATTTAAATCATATGGATATGTTGTTGAGTTGTACGTTGTTCATGAGACCTATTCATTCTATATACAGTTGACAGGGCCTTCAACTGCGCCTGCAGTGTATCTGTGTGCTGCTTCACTTCCTGGACCTATGACTCCAATGCCTGTAACTCAGGATTCTCAGTGAGGTTTTCATATGTTTGAGCACTCTGTTTACTTAGCTACTTTCACTCTAAGGAAAGAGATTTTAATCTGTCAACTGCGCTGTGGGAAGTGGCTTCCCTTTGGTCTCATACATCTTGAGGGGTCTCGATCATAGTGCAGAGCTCCAAGTCTTCTATGCATTGATGGATTACATATTTGAGTTGTGACACCTGTTGTGGAACTCATTCTTTGGCATTTACTTCAATGACTGTCATAGAGAGAAGTTCTATGTGAACCATTTCCTTGACTTCGAGTTGCTCTCTGAGCAATTGTTCCTTTTGTTGAAGGAAAATCTCCCTGCAGACAGGTAGATCTCCTCAAAGAGATAGACTCTTAACTCTAAGACAAAAAGTGCTTATCATGGTCACTGACTTCCTTTTATATCTAGGTGGACTAGTGTGTGAGAAGGAAAGAGAAAAGAAGTACCGTTTACCGGTGTTTGTCCCTGCGCGCTCCGAGTTGAGCTCCAATCTTTCGCTCTTTGACAAGCCCTGTAGACAAACAAAGTACGACCACTTCCTACTCTATCAAGATTAGTCTGAAATAGGTCTATCTACTAAAGAGACAAATTCATGTGAGATTGAACACGAATTAGAAAGAAACAGGCCAAGAAAATTATATTAATGAGGACAAAACATTGCTTATAGTCGTAGATGGAATGTGACAATTTCTTCAAGTCCTTCTTGTCTAACCCTTGCTCAAAATATCCACGATCTGAATGATGATAGCTTCACCGACTGCTCCTTATGAGATCATAGGTCTCTTGCTCCCAAATTATCTCTGTTCCAACACCACTTATAAGATCATAAGTTTGGTGTGATTCTCCTTTTTCAGTCCCCTTTCACCATGAGAAAGCTTGCTTATATAGCCTTGGAGAGGCTCAACAACTTGAGATATCCTTGGGGTGAGTTGAGGATTTTCCTCCTCCAGTTAGAGATATTCCCTAAGATCATGGCTTGATTGAGAATTTGAACCCAACTTCCTTCTAAGAATGAAAATATCCTTCCCCCATTCTTCTCAACAAATCAACTGCTGCCTAAAATAGGTAGCGCTCCCTCAAAAGGGCACTCAGAGTGCTATAATGCTCCCTAGTAGTGTATAGGGGAGCACCGACACTCCTGAGGATAGGAGCTCTCCTGTAAAAGGGTTGAACAGTGTTATAACGCTCCCTGATGGCTTATGGGGGGGCGCCAACACTCCTGAGATAGTTATAAGGGAGCGCTCCCCTCCAAAAACTCAGTTTTTTGGGTGTTTTCAGATGGCAAAAGGTTCATAAGCCTGTTGACTCATTTCTCCTCTTCCAAAGAAAATGTTTGAGGTGTTTCAAGTGTCCTTCTCATGTTGTTATAGGCATGACATAGGCATCATGGTAGTATGCTTTCCTTGACACTTGCGACACTTGTAAGCAAAATGCGACACTTGCGACCTTTGTAATGACAAAACTTGCGACACTATCGAAGTGAGTAATTTCGATGTGTAACACCTTTTATTTATGCAGCTGGGCTTTTTCTTCATGAAACCTCTCTTGCAGAGTAAGATTCTCACATTTTGCAGTACTGCGCTACTCTAGAAAGTATTCATGTGCTTGCGCCAAAGCCTGGGTGGCTTGCACTATCCCCTCCTATGCTCGTCGAAGGCAAGCTTTGACTGTATCAATGATCTGGTGGAGTTGAGCTAGCTCCTCTCCTATTTCTGGTGTTCCTGTTGATAGAGGTGCAGTAGAAACTACACGGCTGGACTGTAGTGTCTGCTTCACTTCTTGAAGTTCAACCTTGATCTAAATGAACACCTCCTCCTTCTTAGATTCTTTCTTCTCTGCTATCTCCAGTGAGGCATCGTTCAGTGCTACGACGATGAAGTCAAAGTTGTCTGAGGTGAGGATGGTCTCAAAATTAGTCCTGGTTTCTTTCGATTTATTCCTTAAGGAAGGTATCAAAGGGGAAACCTTCCTTTTCTTCAAGGGGTCCTCCTCATCTCTAGGCAGTGTAACCTCGCCTTTCTTCTATTCAACTTCTGCACCATCTATCTCTTCGTCATCACCTCCTTTATCAGGTGAGATAGAAGCAGTCTTCGCTGAGGTATTGTGGACATCTTGGGCTTCTTCATTTTGTTTGGTCTTTCTCGATCCAGGTGTATCGTGCGCTGCTTCTGGACTGTTGATATCAGATAGCTCTGCGGGGTCTGCTGGGATGAGGAGGTTCGCCAACCATTCCTTATTAATCTATTATAATTCTTCCTCTTTCATCTTGTAGTATGACTACAACTGTTGTTTATTCTCATCAACACGCGCTGTGATATAGATGAAATGGAAGTCCACACTAAATTTCATCAAGGGTCTAAACCTGTGGAGTGTGTTCAGGGTTATATGAGGCTCGAAATGGATAGAGGTATTTAGTTGGGTGTAATAAGTGTGGAGGATGACATTTGATTTCCACTGCTTTTTCATGTCGCGTGAGTACCACAACATACTGAATTTTGTGCCTAGCGGTTCAAAGGGCTCGATATCCAAGAAGGTCATACCTTTCAGCATCTCCCATGTGATGAACATGATTAATATGAGAAGCCAACTAAAGTGGAACTCATATCCTTGATATTGCACTTCCATGTAGTCCAGTTCTAACTGGTTCACCAAGTACTTCACCCAATTCATGTGTAGGCCCTTTGCGCACTTCCCTACGAGGTCGACTACAAATTCAGTTACTTGGGCAGGCCGATTCTTGCCAACTAATTTCCCTATGATCAGTTGACAGGCTAGGTGCATTGCACCACTCTAGATAGAGGCAACCTTGTAGCCTCGCATTCCCTTCTCTACATCTCCGTAAGTATCCTTTATCCTCTGGGTGAGAGCACAATCCGCGGTCTTTCCGGGGTAGAAATCTTGTGGATCGGGGCCTTGCATGCTTAGCCCTGTGATCCGATTGATCAATGTTGGATCCACTATGATGCGGTGGTTCAACCAAAAATAACCTCCATGATAGCAAGACAACAGTAATTTGATGCATGCGTTCACCTCCTGGTGTCACCTGAAGTGTGGAATCTTCATAACATTCAGTAGGGTGGACTGCGCGAGGTTCTGGGTCCATGACTGAGGGGTAATCTTTGAGTTCTTTCCTTTTGTTATCGTTAGATACTTATGTGGGGTGAGGATGTTGTAAACCTTCCTGTCACCGAGGTTTTAGTCGCTAAACTTCAACACTACGATCTTATCCTGGTCATCACGAACTACGTGCACCTCTTTCAGAAGGTACATAGTGAACAACGTGTATTCAAATTCTCGGGGCAAACTATCACAATTGATTGCGCCGCTTAGAGGTGGTAGATAGGAAAGAAAAATGCTTGGAATCAACTTGGCATTCATGATATGATCTTTGTGCTTCATTCATTTCTCATCAGCTGGTCGGGATGGTCTGGCTCGAGTAGTGGACGAAGAGGCCTGCAGTCCTCTCGCCGAAGATGCTTGTACACCTGTAGACACTCTTCTCTCTGACATGTCTCTTTCTTTCATCAATTCAAGGAGAAATTATGTTATTGATTCTTCAACTACGGTGAGCTCGTCAGACATATGCACTCGGGATTAAAATTATCGGGGTCACGATGGACTTAGACACTACACTGGAATAATAGCAAGGGTTCAATAATCACTATATGCAGTTCGTTCAGTCTGCAGGATTCAAAATCTCAGTTAGCAAAAGTGTTCTCCGTGCATGGCGTGACGGGATAAGTAGGAACTCGGCAATGGTTCACGTGCAACGGTTATGAGTCCCTATTAACTCTTGTTCGATCTTTTATGGTGTGGTCCAATGGTTTGATGATGAACCTTTATTGTTTTTCTGTCCATTCGGAGAAGAATTCGAACGGATATATCGGCCCCAACGACTATATTGCTTCGCCATGGTGAAGTGACATGTGTCGATGTTCTGATATCCCGACGAAGCTCCAATTTTGTAACTTTTCTTTCTGCAAAGTTCCCTCTCGAATCTTCTGTAACTTTTCAATCTTAGCCCTCTTCTTACTTAGTTTTCTAGCCCTCTTTCCAGTGAGCTTCGTCTCGCTAGTCTCTGTTCCATTTCTATTCTTATCATCTTTTAACATAGTCACTGCACGTTGTTGAGATTCTTTCCTAGGATTCAGGGGTGATACCTCTTCTTTATCTGGATTAATTACTTTAGTCTTCTGTGGGTCTCCTAATGTTCTTGCAGCTTCAACATCAATGTTTCTAGTGACAACTAGCTTCGATTTGTTCTCCTGTTCTTCAATCAATTGTGCGATCCTTCTAGCCATGAAATCTTTTAAGTCTTGCTTCTTTTTCTCCGAGGCTTCTTCTTCTTCCTTTCGTTTGGCTTGAGCTCTATCAATCCAAGGTTTCCCTAGTAACATGGTAAACGGGGCGCTGTCTTCAATAAATTTAATAATCTCAAAATCTTCTTTTGTCTAAGTCTGATTTACGGTCATAGGTATCTGAGTGAGCCTTCCACACAGGTTTACCAATTTTCCTCTGAGTAACCTTATTCCTCCTAATGAAGGAATCATAGAAGGCCTCCCTATAGCTTCCCAAGTTCTCTTTGGCATAATATCCACTCGTGTTTCCTCATCCAGAACACAGTCAATGTCGAAGTCACTTATTCTTTCTTCGGTGCATTCCTTCACTTTGAATATCTCTGATAATCTAGCATGTCGGTGGTTATTCAGGGTTTATTTCATCTATAACAATGCTTTCTATGATTTTTCCTAGGGTTCTACTATAGCCTATATATCTTCCTTAGGTTTTTCTTGATTCATATTCATTCCTTCAAGCTTAGCGATCATTCTAAGGCAATCCAACACTTAATGGTCTAGAGCCTTACAACAAAGACAACTAGGTCATCTTCCAGGGCATTCCTTAGCCAAATGTCCCAGTCTTCTGCAACTCTAACAGACGGTTAATCCTCTCTTTATTTTAAATGATCCCCAGCCTCTTTTGTACTGCGTGCTAGGATCGTATGAGCTAACCTACAACAAATTCTTTCTAGGATCCTACATCCATTTGTTAGTCCAAACATCTTTTCTATGCATAGGTATACCATATCTTTCATTATTCTTATCAGATCTATTCATATCAAACCTCCTTTCATCTATTAGTGCCCTAGTTTTTAAGCTAGGATAGAATCTATGATGCAGGAGCATCGTCAATGTCAAGCGAGTGTGGGGAAAGCGCAACACATTTTGAGCACATGATAAATTGTTTAAAACTTTTGAAGATTGGATGTGCAAAACTTAAATGTGATAGTTAAGGAGAGGCGTACTTATATATTGTAAAGGACCTTGAGTGATCCACTCTCGTCCATAGTAGGTAGAAAGAATTTATGTTAGTAGGTAGCTTTAAATCCTCTGATTAGATAGTTTTAGGAGTGGAGGGAAAACGGATATAGACACCCTCATTGTGCATTGGAACATTAGCCTTAGCAGAAGAAGAGAGCATAGAAGAGAAGTAGAGATCTGTGTAGCAGACTCCATGTACAGAAGTTCTTAATTAATACAAAGAAGTTGTGATTCAGACTCATGGTGTTCATATCTTCTCTGTGTATGCATATTTAAATGTTATGCTCTTAATGTTTTACTCTTCCTATCATGAAATTTCTTTTATGCTATGTATGAATGATTTCTTGTTAAATGTTTGAAATCTGAGAGGAAAGGGGAGTGAAATGAGTTTCAATTGTTTCTTTGTCTGAGAAAGAGTTCCTGCAAGGAGTGCATTCGAATTGTCTGCAAGGAGTGTGTTTGAAAAAGGTTCAGAGGTTCATCTCTGAAAGCTAAGGAGAGATAGTGGTTGTTCTCATATTCACACAAGAGGTGCAGTCAGGCACAAAAGTCATGCAAGGTGTGCATAGACCAAGCTTAAAATCCAGGGTTGGAACCCTGAGAAGCTATTGAGAGACCGTTGTTGTAGAGCATGTGCAGGGTCGAAGAGAATTCAACACTTCAAGTGTTTGGAGGTTGCCGCAAGGAGTGCGTGCAAGGGTCTTCTTTAAGATTCAAAGTTGTGAGAGAGCTCAGGAAGGATAAATCCTTTGAAACCATTGAAGGCAGCAGAAGAAATGGATGCATTTGAGTGATTAGAAGGCATCTGGAGTTTGTGGTGTAAGTGGATAAATCTAAGGAAGAGTCCTTGGTTCACTTCATAGATAATCATCAAGGAGGAAAAAATAGATGGTCAGAATCTTGTGTAGAGGATTAGCGAAATCCCGCTAGCCGTCCGATCTGACAAAGAAGCGAGGAGGTTATGACTGCATCAGAGTTCAAGCTCAGGAGATCATGAGCCGTTGG
Source organism: Picea sitchensis (assembly GCA_010110895.2). Lineage (NCBI taxonomy): Eukaryota > Viridiplantae > Streptophyta > Pinopsida > Pinales > Pinaceae > Picea > Picea sitchensis. The sequence goes on from SNQJ01S0063384.1 coordinate 69,000, forward strand.
ATCCTCACCCAATTACCCATCATGCATCTGATCTGACAGGAGTTGCACAGGGCTTAAACCCTCTCAAGCCAAGCGAAAGTCCCAAAGGTATCGGGATATTGAGGCGTCGGAGTTCGGGAAATTGGAAATCCCGTGGACAAGAGGTTGGGAAAATCCATAATGGAAACCCCGATACAAACCAGAATCGTCCATCAATTGGGACACATGGCAGGAATCGAGAACCATCGGCATATTGGAGATTTGGAGAGCAAGAGTCCGAGACCCTTTGAGTCGTGAAACAGCGAAAGGATTTCAGCCGTGGATCTAAGGACGGACGTGTGTCGCGTGATTATCCAAATCGGGAATCGGCCATCGGGACTCACATAAGTGAGCAGTTTGAATTTGCATTGGATGAAGTTCGAGGTTTAATCTAGACCGTTCATTCATCTAGGACGCGTGTCGAAAAATCTGAAGAAGTCGAGGTTTGGCATTTCGCGGATCCTGAAGATAGGAAACACTTGCATTTTGGAATTGCGAAGTCCGAAATCCCGATGAGAAGGAAAAACTCCGTTATGGGGCCTAGCTGACGTCATCTTGTCATAACAGGAGATCAAGAATTTCCACGATGAAAACCCCGAAGAAGACGAGGACCGTCCATCCTTGAGGACGTGTGGCAACAATCACGACTTTCGAGAAAAGTCCCGAAAGAGAAATCATATCGGGAAATTGGCATTCGAGAGATCAGGGAAATCGAAGACAAAGGCATTTCGGCATTTGAAATCGCGAAGTCCCAAGGGAGATCTGGAGCTGTTGATTTAGTAAACAATCACAGCCGTTGATTTTGTTTTACAGTGGAAGGGCTTCCTAGTGACGTCATATCAGGATTCAGAGAATCGGGGATCCCGGGGACAAGAGGTCGCATACCTATGAAAGGTAGTAGGACTGAGGTCATATGAAAGGAGGTTGTGTGGACCACGAGCCTAGACTAGAGGGGTAAATGAAGTTAGAGCATACCGGGATAGCAGAGATTGGGAAATCGGAAAACAAAAGGTTGTGACATCGGGATTTTGAAACCCCGAAACCAGATTTTCTATTTTTTTGTCATGAAGAGAATAGTGATCAAGCCTAGAGGTTGTGAGGAACAGAAAATACCTGTGGGTCAATTTTAAAGGAGATTTCAGTGGAGAATTGAAGGAGCCACTCCAGATCAAGGTTCAAATTAGAACAATCCTTAAAGACCAGGAGGTCAGCGCAGAGGCCTTTGCCGAGGTAGAGGGGGAGTGTCTGCGTCAGGTTTGGTATCAGAGCCCAGAAAGGATTCTTTGCTTTCTGTAGTAAGGAAAGGGAAAATTTCATCATGCTGCCAAGGAGAAGGGACATGAAAACACTCAATCCACCAGAGGATAGGGAAATGCCGAGAAGAAGAGGTAGGCAGATGAATGATCCAGCCATGGAGAGAGAGATGCATGATCTACAAGCTAGACTCGAAGACATGGAGACAACCCAAAGACGCACAGTCAGTGCTAGGGATCTAAGTGATTCCGAAAGTGAAATTGAGGTTGAACATGAAGAAGAGGTTGCAACCGAAGATGCAGCAAACGAATGTTTGATCAAAGCTATTTCAAGAATGGGTGCAAGAGTGAAAATGGACATCCCAGTTTATGAAGGAAACCTAGATGCAGAGGAGCTTCTAGACTGGATTAGAGCCCTGGACACATACTTTGACTATGAAGATGTCGAGGAAGACAAGAAGGTCAAACATGTTGTCACAAGATTGAAGGGACATGCATCATTGTGGTGGGATGAACTACAAGCTGACAGACGCTACAGAGGCAAGCAGAAAATCAGGAGTTGGGATAGGATGATTGCGAAGATGAAGGAAAAATTCATTCCCATGGATTACCAGATTACACTGTTTAGGAGAATGCAGAACCTGAGATAGAAGACGATGACAGTGAAAGAATACACTGAAGAATTCTACAGGCTGAACATCAGGTCAGGTCATCGAGAAAGCAATGATGAAAAAGTTGTCAGGTACATGAATGGCCTGAGATATGATATTCAGGATGACATGAGCATGGTAACCATCCGAACGGTGGAAGATGCTTATCATATGGATCTAAAAGATGAAGAGAAGCTGAGCCAAAAACAGGGTCAAAGAGGCCGAGGCAGAAGTCAAGCCAGGGGCAAATCAATTGTCCAAGATAAAAACCAGAAGCCCAAGGAGGACTGGAAGAAACCTCAGACTCGAACTGAGAGAGGTGGAAGCTCACAGCAAGGATGATATGTTGAATAGAGAGGACAACATACTGAGCAGAGAGGAGATTATGCTAATAATAATACTTTTCCTCATACTAGAGGTAGAGGAAGAGGAAGAGGTGGAGTGATAAAATGCTTCACGTGTGGAAAGAATGGACACAAATCTTATGAATGTCCAGATAAAAAGAAAGAGGGTGGAGAGACTCACATCGCCGAAGAACAAAGGTGAGATGTTGAGGCAGAAGATGCTGAAGGCGGAATATCACTGATGATGCAAAAAGTTATCTTAACACCAGAGAAGGAGGTGGAGAGCTCAGCCCAAAGAAACAAACTTTTTCGGACTACTTGCAAAACCAAGGACAGGGTATGCAAGGTCATTGTGGACAGTGGTAGCATAGATAATCTCGTTTCGACAGAGATGGTATAAAATCTGGAGCTGGAGACGAGTGAACATCTGAGTCCATATAGAGTTTCATGGCTACAAAAGGGACATCAGGTAAATGTCACTAAACAATGTTTAGTTGAATTTAAGATAGGAGGATATAATGATAAGATACTCTGTGATGTTATTCCTATGGATGTTTGTCATCTATCACTGGGTAGACCGTGGCAATATGACAGAAATGTAATTCATGATGGGAAGATGAACACATACACCCTAGAAAAGAATGGGAGAACTCATATGTTGCTTCCAATCAAAGATAAGGAGGTGAAACCGGAAGTAAGTAACACTATACTTCTCATGAGTGGGAAGGAACTCCTTAATGAGGTCAAGAAGAAGGAGGAACCACAATTCATTGTGGTCAGGAAGCCAATGATTGTTTTGACCAGCACAAGGATAGATGATCTACCAGAAGAAGTTCAGGAACTGCTAGAAGAGTTCGCTGACATAGTAGTGGAAAAATTACCTCGTTCGTTGCCACCGATCAGAAGTGCGAGTCATCATATTGATCTCATACATGGAGCTAGTTTACCAAAAAAAGCAGCGTATAGATTACGCTGCAGGAGAATGAAGAGGTCAAAAGACAAGTCCAGGATTTGTTGGACAAAGGGTCGGTTAGAGAAAGCTTGAGCCCATGTGTTGTTCCAACAATACTCAGTCCAAAGAAAGACAGAGGCTGGAGGATGTGTACTGACTCGAGGGCGATCAACAAGATAACCATCAGATATAGATTTCCATTGCCAAGGATGGATGATCTGATGGATTGCTTGAGTGGAGAATTTTTTTTTTCAAAGATTGATTTGAAAAGTGGTTATCACCAGATTCGCATGAGAGAAGGTGATGAATGGAAAACAACCTTCAAGACTAACGAGGGGTTGTATGAATGGATTTTTATGCCATTTGGATTAACAAATGCACCAAGTACCTTTATGAGGTTAATGAACGAAGTCCTGAAAGAATTTATAGGAAAATTTGTCATTGTGTATCTAGATGACATACTGATTTTCAGTAAAACAGTGGTAGAGCATCTGAAGCATTTGGCTATAGTAATGTAGAAATTACAGCAGGAGAAGTTGTTGATAAACATGAAGAAATCCTCATTCATGAAGACAGAACTCATCTATTTGGGTTTTGTTATTTCTGCAGACAACTTAAGGATGGATCCAGATAAGGTGGAAGTGATTAAGAATTGACCATCACCGAAAAACATATTTGAGGTGAGAAGTTTTCACGGATTAGCTAGTTTCTACTGAAAGTTCATCAAGAATTTTAGTGGAATTAGTGCAACAATGATGGATACAGTGAAGAAAAGACATAATTCTTTTCACTGGACAGAGGAGGTTGAGAAGAGTTTTAATCTGTTGAAGAGGAAGATTACGGAACAACCAATTCTGGTGTTGCCAGATTTCCAAAAGACATTCCAAATGAAATGCGATGCAAGTGGATTTGCAATAGGGGCATTCTTGAGTCAAGGGGATAGGCCGATAGCATATTTGTTATCCGTAATTTTGGTCATTTTGATGATGTCATGATGATGTTATGATGATGGAAGATCAAGCTCTTTACCAAGAACACTTTCTTGAGAAAAGTTACAGTTGTCTTCTTCCAGAACTCACACTTTGAAGGATGTTCGCAGGCTACTTATATATTCACCTGCGAGAATGCCTGATTCTCGCAGGCTACCTTAAGATGGGGTGCGAACTTCTCGCACTGTACTCATTGATAGGGTGCGAACATGTTCTTAAAGGAGAAAAAGATAAAAATCTCAAACCTTCTAGAAGGGAATCTTCTAGAAGGATGAGTTGGCTTTCAAATGGTTATTCAGGTGCTGGCATTCCAGATATCTTGGGATCATTCTCTATCCAAGTAACTAATCTATCTTCTCCTATATATTGAAGAGATTGCTCATGGAAATGGTTAATAAGAATAATTTAAGCAAGCTAGCAAGAGATTGATTAGAGAATTAGTGCAAGACTGTATGGAGAACTGATGCTACAGCAGCAAGAGACAACAACAAGGTCATCAAAGTGGTTGATTTTCTTCATGCATGAGCAAGTGTGTGTGTCAGAGCAAGGAGCCATCGAAAGGAGACCTATGACATCAAGGCTCAGGTTGTAAGTTTCACTTTCAATTAATTCAATATAGTAATATGTCCCTTTCCCATAAAGATGATGTCACTTTATTACATAATTCCTTGATCATATGTATAGACTAGCTATTGAATACATTAATCTTCCTTTACTTCGATTGGTTTGTTCTGTTCTGATCAGAACGGCTCAAGAGCATTGGAGAAAAAGCTTGGAACAAGAGAGACTTAAGGAAAGCGTTCATAAGGTATGTCCATGATCCTTACCTCTTAGTTCATTCAATAGGCTAGATCTAGGGAAAGTGTATTATTCTGTCATGTTTTGTTCTAGATCCAGGTGGATCTAGGGAGATTGATTAGTGTCTGCACCTACGAATTTATCCTGAAACAAAATTGGCGACTCCGCTGGGGATCTATCCCTTTTTCTTTATGGTTTTTTGAATTTTCTGTGGCCATTTGCTCTGTTTGCATTTTTTTCTTTGATTTGTCAGTCTCTGAGTCCTCAGGATACCCTGAGAGACCTTCTGGGTCTATAAGCCAGTTTGAATTTTACTTTCTTTTTCAAAATTTTCATTAGTTTCAGGGATTCTTGCACTGTGTCCATTAACAGCCTACGAGAACCTTGAAAATTCGCACTCTGCATATATATTTCAGTGCGAATAGTTCGCATGTTGCATCAAAGTGGCCTGCGAGAACACTAGTTTCTTGCACTGTGTTCCACACTGGCCTGCGAACATATTTTTTGAAATTTTTGAATTCAAGTTTTGACTCTGTCAATTGCTCATATATGTTGATTTACACCTCTTTGGCTTACTGAATCAGTGACTCACATATCTCTTGCTATAGTTGGCTTGCTGGAACTGATCTAGGTTTTCTAGGTTTTTCCTTGCCTTTTAAGCTTGACTTTCATTTCTTAGCTCTTGTTCGCATTGTCATTCTCTCTGACTTCTGGAGTTGAGTGTATCTGACTGGCTGGGAACCAGGGATTGGTTGAGAGTTGAGTGTTTCTCTTGTGCTTGTTGGTTCGAAAGGACAATTTTTCATTTGCATTGAGAAGCTCCTTGGTTTGCTTTTGTTTTTGCTTTCATTGAAAGTATTGGATTGGGTTGATTGTTTGAGTCTTTGTAATTTGGTTTTCTTTTCTCATTATTCAGAGTTCTTCTTGGAAAGTGAACTGCATGTTTTATTTCAAGATTTTGTTTTTTGTCATTGGGAAAACATTGAAAATCAAATTTTAGAGTATTGAAGTTTTGAAAAAGACATATAGAAATTTCTCATTGATACATGATTGTTTGCATTGGCATCTAAAAGGAAATTGAACATTGCATTTGCATTGTAGTATTGGAATTGATTCGGAAATTGTTCTTTCTCTCCCATAACTAGGATTCATGGAATGAACCGAGTTATTTTTCATCATATCCTTGCATTATTTGGGTCAGAGTCACATATCATGAGTTTCTCTATCGTTGTCTTTGAGTAAACAACAGCCTTTAAAAACATGGCGTAATATTAAAATTGATCTAGTAACTCTTTTCTAGGGCTCTTTTACACCAATATTTAGCTAGGCTAGTGCTTTGGAGTAGGAAGAGAGACACACTCTCCAAAAGCTCAAAAACACACAATAGTATCTTGAGTTAGGAAGTGTAAAATTCCATTGGCAGCATATTGTCCTGGGAAGCCCTTCTAACACAAGGGTCAAGCATTAGGTCACATTGTTGTTGGCAAAGTTACTCACCCTACTTTTTTGAAATCAGTGTAGAGATTGCACGTATTATGGGGGTCACTCCGAGGTATACCCACAATTATGAGTGGAAGCCTTTGAGTTGATTTCGGGCTAGATACCCTGCCTTTGC
>SNQJ01S0063384.1:84744-96142 GCA_010110895.2 Picea sitchensis
AGCTTGCGTAAAAATAAAGAGGTACTTGCCAGAAATGGTGGGGGAAAATTTGGGAAAGGGATATGTTTTATCTTTGTGTTAATTGGCAGTAAGTGTCGCTCTTGAACATGACACCCCCTATTCATCATTTGAAGCCGTTTTGGGAAATCCATTTGTCTCTCATTCGATTTGATAACAAGGTCTTTCCATGTGTTGTCTTTGAGTCAATGCTGCCAAATCATTGGTCGTGTCCTTCATATGTTCAAAAGCAGTCCAAACCTCTATTGAGTCGGCCATCTGCAGTTATCCTTTCACTCTGTGTCGGCCTTCCCTGTGTCCAAAGTCCAAATGTCATATACTCTGTTTCACTTTCAAACTCTGTTACTCATTTCGTGTCACTGATGGGGGATACATCAAGGCCCTCCTGTGACGAGTCTTGTTTCGTCGACTTCAGCACATTATCTGGAATCAAGACTTAGAAATCATTTAGTACCTTGAAGCTTGCATGCCTCAATGGCAAGTTTCTCGCTTTCGACAGTGGGTTTACATCATTGACCCCTGATCGAGAGATTCCATCGAGTGTTCGACATCAACTCATCTATTCACAGTCGATGGATTGTACTATAGTACCTTGGGAGTCATTGACATCAATAGTGATTTCCCTCTCACTTGTTAATGGTATACATCAATGACCGGTAATCAAGTGGTTTCTACCATGTTCGACTTCAACACATGTAATCACATGGTCAGATTCGTACTTTGGGCGATGAGATTGAAGACCCTGGATATTGTCTTTGTGATCCAGGTTGCGATGGAGTATGTATTATTTGTGACACATAGATCCACTGTGTATGTTTCATGGCTATGTCATCTTAATTTCAAATTTGTCGCATAGATCCACAGTGTATTCAGGTGGCTATGCTATATTATGATAGCATGGATCCACAATGTATGATTGGTGGCCATGACCTTTGATTACAGTGTCATCAGTCTATGATCTGAGTATGGGAATGCCTACCTCAGGAATTGGTATACATGATATTCTGCTGATGCTTGGATGTTTGCAGGTTTCTGATTAGATGTGCTCTTGGTTCTTGACACACACATGCAGCTTACAAAGTCTGTTGACTGTCACTAGTTCCGCTCTCAGAATTTGGGGGGCATTCCGTTATCCGCAATTTTGGTCATTGTGATGATGTCATGATGATGTTATGATGATGGAAGATCAAGCTCTTTACCAAGAACACTTTCCTGAGAAAAGTTACAGTTGTCTTCTTCCAGAACTCACTTTGAAGGATGTTCACATGCTACTTATATATTCACCTGCGAGAATGCCTGATTCTCGCAGGCTACCTTAAGTTGGGGTGCGAACTTCTCACACTGTACTCATTGATAGGGTGCGAACATGTTCTTAAAGGAGAAAAAGATAAAAATCTCGAACCTTCTAGAAGGGAATCTTCTAGAAGGATGAGTTGGATTTCGAATGGTTATTCAGGTGCTGGCATTCCAGATATCTTGGGATCATTCTCTATCCAAGTAACTAATCTATCTTCTCCTATATATTGAAGAGATTTCTCATGGAAATGGTTAATAAGAATAAGTTAAGCAAGCTAGCAAGAGATTGTTTAGAGAATTAGTGCAAGACTGTATGGAGAACTGATGCTACAGTAGCAAGAGACAACATCAAGGTCATCAAAGTGGTTGATTTTCTTCATGCATGAGAAAGTGTGTGTGTCAGAGAAAGGAGCCATCGAAAGGAGACCTATGACATCAAGGCTCAGGTTGTAAGTTTCACTTTCAATTAATTCAATACAGTAATATGTCCCTTTCCCATAAAGATGATGTCACTTTATTACATAATTCCTTGATCATATGTATAGACTAGCTATTGAATACATTAATCTTCCTTTACTTCGATTGGTTTGTTCTGTTCTGATCGGAACGACTCAAGATCATTGGAGAAAAAGCTTGGAACAATAGAGACTTAAGGAAAGCATTCATAAGGTATGTCCATGATCCTTACCTCTTAGTTCATTCAATAGGCTAGATCTAGGGCACGTGTATTATTCTGTCATGTTTTGTTCTAGATCCAGGTGGATCTAGGGAGATTGGTTAGTGTCCGCACCTACGAATTTATCCTGAAACAATATTTCAGTGAGAAGATGAATGAAGCAAAGGTGAAGTACTCCACATATGGCAAGGAGTTCTATGCTATCATCCAGGCATTGAAGAAATGGTTAATTCCCAAAGAGTTTGTCTTATACAGTGACAATCATGCATTGCAGTTTGTGACTCAACAAGAGAAGTTGAATCAGAGACATGTCAAATGGGTTGAATATATGCAAAATTTCACTTTTGTGATTAAACATATTTCTAGCACTGCTAACAAAGTTGTTGATGCTTTGAGCAGGAAGTGTTTGTTGTTGCAGGAGTTCAAGGTCAAAACATTGGGTTTTGATGACCTCAGGGACATGTATAGAGATGATCGGGATTTTAAAGAGGCGTATGAAGCAACTGAGAATCCAATTCTCAAGGATAGAAGCCAATGGGTAGAGTACATGATCCAGGAAGGATTGTTGTTTAAGGGCAATCAACTTTGTATTCCAAAATGCTCCATGAGGGAGAACTTGCTAAAGGAGAAACACAGTGGAGGATTGGCAGGGCACTTTGGTCATGACAAGACGTTCGCAAAGTTGAATGAGTCATATTTTTGGCCGGGAATGCGAGCAGACATCAAGAGATTCATGCACAGATGCAGGATTTGCCAGCATTCGAAGGGAAGGAAGCAGAATGCGGGGTTTTATCAACCATTTCCCATACCAAAGAGGTCGTGGGATGCAATCAGCATGGATTTCATATTGGGGTTGCCAAGAACAAAAACAGGTTTTGACTCAATCTTTGTGGTGGTGGAAAGATTTTCCAAAATGGCACACTTCATTCCATGTCAGAAAACTAGTGACGCAACTGACATTGCAAATCTGTTTTTCAAAGAAGTCATTCGACTTCACGGCTTACCAAGAAGTATAGTTTCGGATCGAGACACTAAGTTCATAGGGCACTTTTGGAGGACCTTATGGAAGAAGCTGGGAACTAACTTGTGTTTTAGTTTAGCTTATCATCCTCAGACGGATGGACATACAAAAGTGGTGAATAGAAGTCTGGGAGACTTGTTGAGAAGCTTGGTGACAGAACACCACAGCCAGTGGGACAACATATTACCACAGGAAGAAATTTCTTATAACGACTCAGTTAACAGAAGCACAGGGTAGAGTCCATTTTAGATTGTTTATGGCATACAGCCGAGGGGAATTTCTGAATTGAGAGATTCAGAAAAGAGTGCAACTAGGAGTGCCAGTGCAGAAGATTTCGCAGAAGCGATGAAGGAACTTCACAGCCAGGTGAAGGGGCGATTGCAGAATTCAAGATAGGAGTATAAATACAGGGCAGATCAGCACAGAAGACAACTTCAATTCGAAGTTGGTGATTTGATTCTGGCACATTTGAGAAAGGAAAAGTTCCCGAGAGGAACATATAATAAACTGAAGATGAAGAAAATCGGTCCATGTAGGGTCTTGAAGAAATTTGGGGAAAATGCTTATGAGATTGAATTACCCGATGGGATCGAAATTTCTCCGATATTCAATGTCTCGGATTTGTACCCATACAAAGCTGAGGAAGCAGGAACAAACTGTTGGTTGTGGAGCCTGATTATCTTTCTGATTTATAAGTCTTTTACTTTCAGCCGTGTTTATACCCCATGAAGTATTTACACCCCAGAAGTATGTACACTCTTCCATGCGGGGGAGTGCAGAGGGGGGGTACCCCCTCTGTGGGGTCCGAGGGGCCTATCCCCCAGCTAGGGGGTCTGGGGGCAAGCGGGCCCCCAGCGGGGGTTCGTGGGCGAAGCCCCCAAAGAAAAAATTGCCTTGTAAAAGTATATTGTAATTTCATTGTAAATCTAGAGCGTTCATTATAAGGTTGCAGATCTAACGGTAGAGATTATGTTAGGGTTTTTTTCCCTAGAAGGCAACCCTCTTTTATGAGGGAAATGTATTGCAGCTATGGATGAAGGTGAATATTGTATTCTGAGAGAGGAGACTGTGAGAGAAAGAAGAGGAAGTTACAACAGGTTTTGTTGTAGGTTGTATCCCTTCATTTAATGGATAATAATAAAGGAAGGACCTGGCAATTTCTATGGTGGACGTAGCCCACACTGGGTGAACCATGTAAATCTGTGTCTCTCTTGTATTGTGTGTCTTTTGTGGTTTGTTTCTGCATTTGTTTTATTTTATTACTCCGCGGTCCTGTTTTTCTAACACAAATGATGAACAGTCAGAGGTTCAGTGGCAAAAACAGATGCCAGTTGCAGAAAAGCCACAGATAGAAAGCATACTAGACAAAAGAATTGGCAAAGAGACCAGAAGAAAATAATACTTTGAATACTTGGTCAAATGGAAAGGACATCTAGTTGAAGATGCTAGCTGGGAGAATGAAGCTGAGATTCAGAAGCATGGACAGACTGTGCGAGAGCTCATGGACAGGAGCCCATGAATTTTTTCAAGCGAGGGAGTATGATGCAGGAGCATTGCCAACGTCAAGCGAGCGTGGGGCAAGCGCAACACATTTTGAGCACATGATAAATTGTTTAAAACTTTTGAAGATTGGATGCGCAAAACTTAAATATGATAGTTAAGGAGAGGCATAATTATATATTGTAAAGGACCTTGAGTGATCCGCTCTCGTCCATAGTAGGTAGAAAGCATTTATGTTAGTAGGTAGCTTTAAATCCTCTGATTAGATATTTTTAGGAGTGGAGGGAAAATGGATATAGACACCCTCATTGTGCATTGTAACATTAGCCTTAGCAGAAGAAGAGAGCATAGAAGAGAAGCAGAGAGCTGTCTAGCAGACTCCATGTACAGAAGTTCTAAATTAATACAAAGAAGTTGTGATTCAGGCTCATGGTATTCATATCTTCTCTATGTATGCATCTTTAAATGTTATGCTCTTAATGTTTTACTCTTCCTATCATGCAATTTATTTTATGCTATGTATGAATGATTTCTTGTTAAATGTTTGAAATCTGAGAGGAAAGGGGAGTGAAATGAGTTTCAATTGTTTCTCTGTCTGAGCAAGAGTTCCTGCAAGGAGTGCAGTCGAATTTTCTGCAAGTAGTGCATTGACAAAAGGTTCAGAGGTTCGTCTCTGAAAGCTCAGGAGAGATATCGGTTGTTCTCATATTCACACAAGAGGTGCAGTCAGGCATAGAAGTCGTGCAAGGTGTGCATAGACCAAGATTAAAATCCAGGGTTGGAACCCTGAGAATCTATTGAGAGACCATTGTTGCAGAGTGTCTGCAGGGTCAAAGAGCATTCAACACTTCAAGTGTTTGGAGGTTGCCGCAAGGAGTGTGTGCAAGGGTCTTCTTTAAGATTCAAAGTTGTGAGAGAGATTAGGAAGGATAAATCCTTTGAAACCATTGAAGGCAACACAAGAAATGGATGCATTTGAGTGATTAGAAGGAATATGGAGTTTGTGGCGTAAGTGGATAAATCCGAGGAAGAGTCCTTGGTTCACTTCATATAAAATCATCAAGGAGGAAGAAACAGACGGTCAAAATCTTGTGTAGAGGATTAGAGAAATCCCGCTAGTTGTTCGATCTGATAAAGAAGTGTGGAGTTTATGGTTGCATCGGAGTTCAAGCTCAAGAGATCGTGAGCCGTTGGATCCTCACCCAATTACCTATCAGCCATCCGATATGAAAGGAGTTTCACAGGGCTTAAACCCTCTCAAGTCGAGCGAAATTCCCAAAGGTATCGGGATATCAAGGCGTCGGAGTTCAGGAAATCGGAAATACCGTGGACAAGAGGTCAGGAAAATCCATAGTGGAAACCCAGATACAAACCAGAACCGTCCATCGGTTGGGAGACGTGGTAGGAATCGAGAACCATCGGCATATCGGAGATTTGGAGAGCAAGAGTCCGAGACCCTTTGAGTCGCGAAACAACGAAAGAATTTCAGCCATGGATCTAAGGATGGATGCATGTCGCGTGATTATCCAAATTGGGAATCGGCCATCGGGACTCACATAAGGGAGCAGTTTGAATTTGCATTGGATGAAGTCCGAGGTTTAATCTGGACTGTTCATTCATCTAGGACGCGTGTCGGAAAATCCGAAGAAGTCGGGGTTCGGCGTTTCGCGGATCCTGCAGATAGGAAACACTTGCATTTCGGAATTGTGAAGTCCGAAATCCCGATGAGAAGGAAAAACTCCGTTATGGGGCCCAGCTGACGTCATCTTGTCATAATGGGAGATCGGGAATTTCCACGGTGAAAACCCCGAAGCAGACGAGGACCGTCCATCCTTGAGGACGTGTGGCAACAATCACGACTTTCGGGAAAAGTCCCGAAAGAGAAATCATATCGGGAAATTGGAATTCGAGAGATCGGGGAAATCAAAGACAAAGGCATTTCAGCATTTGAAATGACGAAGTCCCAAGGGAGATCCGGAGCCATTGATTTAGTAAACAATCATAGCCGTTGATTTTGTTTTACGGTGGAAGGGCTTCCTAGTGACTTCATATCGAGATTCGGAGAATCGGGGATCCAGGGTACAAGAGGTCGCATACATTTCAACATCAGAAACCTCGAAATATCGAAAGGTAGTAGGACTGAGGTCATATGAAAGGAGGTTGTGTGGACCACGAGCCTAGCCTAGAGGGCTAACTGAAGTTAGAGCATATTGGGATAGCGGAGATCGGGAAATCGGAAAACAAAAGGTTGTGACATCGGGATTTTGAAACCCCGAAACCCGATTTTCTATTTTTCTATCGTGAAGAGAACAGTGATCGAGCCTAGAGGCTGCAAGGAACAGAAAAGACCTGTGGGTCAATTTTAAAGGAGATTCTAGTGGAGAATTGAAGGAGCCACTCTGGCTCAAGGTTCAAATTAGAACGATCCTTAAAGACCAGGAGGTTAGCGTAGAGGCCTTTGTCGAGGCAGAGGGGGAGTGTCTACGTCAATCTATCAATCATACCTTATCCATACTCTAGAAATGAAAATTTTCACTTATCTTACTTTTACAGAGCATAAAGCTATCAGATCTAAAACTTTTTAACTATTCTTAACTTTATCAGAGAACAAAGCTTCCAGATCATACTTGTTTTAATCATACGTTCTTACTTTTACCTTTCTTAGAGAACATAACTTCCAGATCTTACTTATTTTTTTTAGATTGGGCTTCTTTAGTTCAGATCTGACCTTCTTTCTTTAGCACAAAGATTTATAAGTCAAGTAGAATATTGTGCGTTAGGGAACAGATCTACGCACAGAGCTTTGACAATTTCAGGATGAGTCTTTGCACAAAGTTTATTTTTCCTTAGTTCCCAACAATCATGGTTTCATGTCCTAACAACGAAACCATTTGTTGGCACAGGGGCAGACCCAAGGTTCAATGCTACAACAATACACCAACAAAACCCTAACTACCGACCCTTTTGGCAACACCTGCGAAATAGATGAAGGCTCACCTGAGGTAGAGGCAGGGGTGGTTGCAGGACTCAAGTGTCTGCAACCTTAGCTGGGACATAGATCTCTGATCATACTACTTAATAAATCATTTAGCACCGTTAGATCCTCAATATACAGTCTATAACCACTTCTCTTATAAGACAAAACTTCATAGCATTAACACTAATCTAATGTATTTAAGCACTTATCATAAGTAAATAGGTTAGATCTGGTAGATCAAGCACTGAGAATATTCATGTATATCAGATCTATCATTCTACCTATCGATAGCACTAAGAATAAGCAGATCTATTTTAAACATATCATAGAACTTAACAAATATCATGTGAACACATCAATATAAGCACAAATCACATAACACAGTGTTTACGTGGTTCACCCCCACCTTGAGGCTACGTCCACCAACTCTTCTTCTTTATTATCTTCAATCAATTGGTTACAAGCACAGAGCCTCAAAACCCTTACTCCACAAGGGACAAAATATCTGCGCAGCTCGCTAGATCCTTCTTCCTTGCGTTACAACACAAAACCTTCTACAGTCTCTTCAAGGGACTTGCACTTAGATCTGCAAGTCTTACACCGAATGCACAAAGACTTGATCACACAAATCCAACTCTTGGCACTTAGCCTACATCACATAGATGTCGATTTCACTACTTCTCTATATGGCCTAGACATCTATATATATATACAAAATAGGCCTAAACATGGGTAAACCCATGGGCCAACATCCCATTCCCATTACATATTCCCAAAAACCCAAAAAGGGTCCCAAAAGGAGGCAAAGATCTCGTGATCTCCTCTTCGTCTTGTACTCCTCCTTCGACAGGTTGTCGAAGTTCCAAAATAGGTCAACATGACCAAGAAAATCCCAAAACTTGGTCAAGGTCCAACAATGGAATGATAGCATAGGGGCCCCACCATCTGAAACATGGTTCTTTGATTCCAATGCAACTGACGGTTCGTGCATCCGAGTCTCAGTTTGAGTTTTATCGCGATTTGCAACTTGCCTCTTCAAGCCATTCAGGGACATGTGGCCAATTTTGTCCGGGGGCATAAAATCCAAACCAAGTAGCATAACGAACTTTCTTAAGCTGCCGTAAGTTGTTTAACAACCTTACACAACTCTACTTCTTTAGCCACCTAAATTCATGCTATTTTTATTGATAGTTTCCACTCACCTCCTCAAGCGATTCAAGGACATGTGGCCAATTTGGTCTGGGGGAATATAATCCAAATGGAGAAGCATAACATATTTCCCTAAGCTCCCACAAGTATGTTTGGCCAAGGCCCATTCGATTACACTAGCCAAAAATGCCCAACATAGTGTTCTTGAAAATTGACCTCATCTTCAGAAATTGCACTATGCCTTATTGACCAAAACCCTAGCGTCGGAGATACTCCAACAAATGGATTTTTGATCGACATAATGATAATGTATGGGCCTCACTAGATGAAGCCCGATGCTCTGAGTCCAAATCAATTGGCGGTTTGTGCATCTAGGTCCCAATTTGAGTTTTATCGCAAGTTCCTACTCCCCTCCTCAAGCCATTTAGGGACATGTGGTCAATTTGGTATGGGGGCATAAAATCAAAACCAAGCAGCATAATAGAGTTATGTCATCTCCAACAATTCTTTTTGGCCAAGGCCCACGTGACTACACTAGCCAAAAATACCCGACACAATGTTCTTTAAAATCGACCTACTCTTCAAAAATTGCACTATGCCTCATTGATGAAAACCCTAGTGTTGGAGATACTCCAACAAATGTTTTTTTGGTCAAAGGAATGATAGCATAAGAGCCCTAATAGATGAAACCTGATGCTCTGGATCCAATAAAACTAATGGTTTGTGCAGCTGAGTCCCGGTTTGAGTTTTATCGATAGTTGGAACTCGTCTCCTCAAGCCACTCAAGGACATGTGGCCAATTTGGTCTCGGGGCATAAAATCCAAACTGAGTAGCATAACAGAGTTCTCTAAGCTCCCACAAGTCTATTTGGCCAAGGCTCATGCATATACACTAGCAAAAAATGCCCGACAGAGTGTTCTTGAAAATTGACCTCATCTTTAGAAATTGCACTATGCCTCATTGACCAAAACCCTAATGCCGAAGATACTCCAACAAATGGTTTTTTGATTGACAAAATGATAGTGTAGGGGCCCCACTAGCTGAAACTTGGTGCTCTAATTCTAATGCAACTGACGGTTTGTGCATCCAAGTATCGATTTTATTTTTATCGTGAGTTGCAACTCACCTCCTCAAGCCATTCAAGGACATGTGGCCAATTTGGTCTGAGGGTGTAAAATCCAAACTGAGTAGCATAATGGACTTTTGTAAGATTCCGCAAGTATTTTTAGCAACCTTACACCACTCTAATTTATCCACCTAATTCATGCAATTTTTATTGATATTTTCCACTCACCTCCTCAAGCCATTCAAGGACATGTGGCCAATTTGCTCCAGGAGCATAAAATCCAAACTGAGCAGCATAATGAAGTTTTGTAAGCTCCTGAAAGTCTGTTTTGTCAAGGCCCATGTGACTACACTAGTCAAAAATACTCAATAGAGTGTTCTTGAAAGTTGACCTCATCTTTAGAAATTGCACTATGCCTCATTGACCAAAACCCTAGTGTCAGAGATACTCCAACAAATGGTTTTCCAATCGACAGAATGATAACGTAGGGGCCCCACTAGCTGAAACTTGGTGCTCTGAATCCAATGCAACTAATGGTTCATGTATTTGAGTCCCAATTTGAGTTTTATTGCGAGTTGCAACTTACCTCCTCAAACCATTTAGGGACATGTGGTCAATTTGTTCTGGGGCATAAAATCCAAACCGAGCAACATAATAGAGTTATGTTATCTCCTGCAAGTCTATTTTCCCAAGTTCCATGTTACTACACTAGCCAAAAAGACCCAACACAATGTTCTTGAAAATCGACCTCCTCTTCAGAAATTACACCATGCCTCATTGACCAAAACCCTAGTGTAGGAGATACTCCAACAAATGGTTTTTCGTTCGATGGAATGATAGTGTAGGATCCCCAATAGTTGAAACCTGGTGCTCTGGATCCAATGCAATCTATCTTTCATGCATCTAAGTCCTGGTTTGAGTTTTATCAATAATTGCAACACACCTCCTCAATCCATCCTATTATCATCACTACCAAACTTAACTTGCAGTAATACATTTAACCAAAAGATTACTAATTAATCAATAAATCATGCCTTTAACATTTAACTTGCAGTAATACATTTAACCAATAAATATACAATGTTATTGGATAAATCCGTAAGTGCGGACACAAACCGATCTCCCTAGATCCACCTGGATCTAGAACAAAGCAAGACAGAACATGACTCTTTACTTAGATTTTAACTATTGAATTAAATAGGAGGCAAGGACAAAGGACATACCTTATTATCGCTTCCTTTGGTCTTTGTTTCTCCCGCTTCGCTCTAGTGCTCTCGTACAGTCAAGATCAAAACAATACAAACCAACCGAAGTGAAGAAAGCACAATCTATTCAATAGCTAATCTATGTATATGATCAAGGAGTTATACAATAAAACACAACAAGCTTTATAGGAAAGAATCATATTACTATATCATATTAAATGTGAAAGAGAGATTACAACCATGGCCTTGATGTCGTAAGGTCCCTTCCAACTGTCCTTCATTCCCCACACACTTCTTGCTCCAATGATTCTGAAACCATAGATCTGATAGCTACTCACAATCTATTTTGACAAAGCAAATCTCAAAGCCACTCCAACCAAGCTGATAATTCCAAGCCAATCAAGAACAAGCTCATGAACCAACAAAGCTAACCCAAGCTAACTTTCTCCATGAGAACTCCTCTCCTTTTATAAGTTGAAGAGGATAAGG
>SNQJ01S0063385.1:0-41118 GCA_010110895.2 Picea sitchensis
TTTTCATAAGAATATACAATAACTGGTCTCTATAAAGTAGACTAATATTTTTCAGTAAAAGAAAAGTGAAAAATTGTTAATAGCTCAAAATACTGATTCACCCCCCCTCTCAGTATTTTTCCAACACCAAATTCGTACGGTTGTACGGAATTGTATGGACTGTATGGATCCATACAATACAGCCTCCCATAGGAGAAAAATATTTTGGCCCAAAAGTCACAGAAAAAAAAATTCTTGGGATTTGTGCCTTCCTTCCTTGGAAAACATGCCGTCTTTGTTGCTCACTTTCCTCTCTCAAGCATACTTGAAAAATCTCTCTAACTCAACTCCTCTTGTCTTCTCGATGTCTTCTCAACATGTCTTGCACACTACCCAAAGCATTCTTTTATAATCTGAAAATGACATTTCCCCCCCAAAGTGTCTTTTCACCTTCCCCAACCCTAAATCCAAAGGCCAAGATTAGATTTTGCCTTTTTCAAGATCAAGGGTCATGATCCATTCCCTCCAAAATGTCTCATTTAAATTAAAGTGAATTTCACTTTATTACATAAGTGCTTTATGAAAATAAAGTCACTTTAAAAATAGAAGGTACTNAATGTGTCTTGCACACTACCCAAAGCATTCTTTTATAATCTGAAAATGACATTTTCCCCCCAAAGTGTCTTTTCACCTTACCCAACCCTAAATCCAAAGGCCAAGATTAGATCTTGCCTTTTTCAAGATCAAGGGTCATGATCCATTCCCTCCAAAATGTCTCATTTAAATTAAAGTGATTTTCACTTTATTACATAAGTGCTTTATGACAATAAAGTCACTTTAAAATTAGAAGGTACACTTTATTAAAAAGTCACTTCAATAAAATAACCACTTAAAACAACTTTATAAAAACTATTACAAAGTTAAGTGCCTGGTAGTGTAAACATTAAGGCAACATTCGCATACAAGACAAAACATGTGGAGTACCTCCCGAGATAAAAATCTAACAGTGTATTCATGTGGGCCTTGGCCAAACAGAATTGGGAGAGATTACGAAAGTTCGTTATGCTAGTCGGTTTGGATTTTATCCCCCTGGACCAAATTGACCACATGTCCCAAAATGACTTGAGGAGGCAAGTTTCAACTCGCAATAAAACTCAAACTCTGAAACAGATGTACGAACTGTCAGTGGCATTGGATTATGAGCATTCGTTTTCATCTAGTGGGGCCCCTACGTTATAATTATGTCGATTGTAAAACCATTTGTTGGATTATATCCGACACTAGGGTTTTGGTCAATGAGACATAGTGCAATTTCTGAAGATGAGGTCGATTTTCAAGAACACTCTGTCGAACGTTTTTGGCTATGGTAGTGGTATTGGTATGATATTGGTATTGGTATTGGTATGGTATGGTATTCTATTGGTATTTTTATTGGTATGGTATTGGTATGCATATCATTTCCAATGCATACCATTGTGGTATGCAATAGTATTGATATTGGTATGCAATGGTATGGTATTGGTATTGGTATTGGTATTTGTATTGGCAATGGTATGGTATGGTATGGTATGGTATTGGCAATGGTATGGTATGGTATGGTATGGTATTGGCAATGGTGTTTCTATGCATATCATTTTCAATGCATACCATTGCAATGCAATGTTATGCAATATTGGTATTTGTATGCAATGGTATTGGTATGCAATCGTATGGTATTGGTATTGGTATTGGCAATGGTATTGGTATGTATGGTATGGTATTGGCAATGGTATTGGTATTGGTATAGTATGGTATGGTATTGGTATTGGTATAGTATGGTATGGTATTGGTATTGGTATTGGTATGCTTATCATATCCAATTCATACCATTGCCATGCAATGGTATGATATTGGTAGGGTATTGGTATTGTTATTGCTATGCAATGGTATGGTATTGGTATTGGCATTGATATTGGCATTAATATTGGTATGGTATGGTATGATATTGTATTAGTATGGTATTGGTATTGATATTGGTATTGGTATGCAATGGTATTGGTATTGGTATTGGTATGAAATTGTATTGGCCGTATTGGTATGCAAAGGTATTGGCAATGGTATTGGTATCAGTATTGACAATGCATATTGGTATTGGTTTTGGTATTGGTATGAAATGGTATTGGTATGCAATGGTATTGGACGTATTGGTATGCAATGGTATTTGTATTGCTATTGGCAATGCATATTGGTATTGGTTTTGGTATAGTATTGGCAATGGTATTGGTATTGGTATTGGCAAGGCATAAGGGTATTGGAAATGCATATTGGTATTTGTTTTGGTATGGTATTGGTATTGGTATGAATATCATTTCCAATGCATACCATTGTCGTGCAATGGTATTGGTTTTCGTTAGTGTCCTATAATGATAGGAGATCTAATGATTCAGATATTATTTGTGGGTTTCATGATGAAGTTCTTGGCTTGCTGGCCGATTATCGCCTCAAATAAATTTTCCAAATTTATGTCATTAGGTGATAGGATGGTCATTAGATGAAGCATATTTGAAATTTTAAGTTAAAAAGTTTTTAAATTAAGTTCTAGACTTGTCTTTTCAAGAACGTTTGAGTTTGTACTTCAAATGTAAAAAATCTCAAAAAACTGGTTTTAGTAGCTAAGGACTAGTTTTCAATGTGCTATAAGCTACCGAAAGCTTTCACTTTAAGCAACTAAAATAGTAGTTGCGGGGTGCTCTAAGCTGTTGAAAGCCCAGAAGACTATAAACGGTCAGCACATCAAATTAAAGTTCTCAACCTTCAAGTACGCATGCATGATGGTTTATTAGCTGTCAAAAAGGACTAAAGGAGATATTATTGTGATCTGGGTGATCCATGTTTGGTTATAATGATTTTTTGATGGTGTTTTATTAACCATAAACCTATCAAATATAAGACTCTTTCCATTATTTCAGATCTTCCATAATCCAATATCCTTTTCCATTCTTTCTTTCCCTTAAATAATCACGTGGCCCACTCTTTCTCTCTTGATCGAGTATTGAATTACCATTATGATTTGAAACCCTTTGTTTTCCAAACGTGTTTCAAAAGACGGTTTTCCATTGAAATATCTTCCTCATATCTCACATTTTCTTCTGTTGAGCCTTAATTCATCCTCTATCAGTGCTTTTTGTCTCCCCAATCCTGATTCCATTATATTGAAGGTGTTGACATTGCTTTGCAGATGAAGAAGGGAGGAGCTCTACTCAGGAAAGAGATCAATGATATAGCATATCTGGAATCTCATCCTGAGATTTCCCAGATGTTCATAGATGTTGGATGCTATAGGTATTATGAAAAACTCCAAGGATTTCACCAAGGAGTGGCTGAGGCATTTTCCTTAACCTTTGATGGAGCCAAGAACAAGGTGGGAACAATTGAGATGCAAGTTGATGAGGCCATTATTGCAACAACAACAAAGTTACCTGGGACTAGTGAAACATGGTTTAAAAGAACCATTAATAAAGACATTGATTTTAGGTATTATCTCAAGAATGAACACAAATGCATTATCTGGCATCAGGATACTCCTAGGGTTTACCTTGAAGAGAAATGGAAACACTTTCTCAACGCCATCCAGGTTTACATTACATGTGAAGGTAGATATGGTAGAGTGATGCTCTACCATTTCAATCTCATGAGCCATTTTACCAGTAGGTGTTCTTTGAACCTACCCTTCTACCTCCATAAGAGTTTGACAAAAATGGCACACCAAGTTCAGGAAAAGCCTAGCAAGGTGCAGGGAAGGCTTTTCCATCACAGTCTCATCAAACTCATAGTGCTTGAACAATTACAGAGGAGGGATAGGAGTCGGGAACATTTTCTTTTCTGGGGTGAATTTGAACTAGAACCCCGGCATAAGGACAAAAAGAAGACTTAATCCACTAAGTCTTCAACACCACAGAGTAGTAAAAGGAAAAGAAGAGCCAATTCCCCAGTAATGGAAGAGGAGCTAGCCTCTTCTTCTAAGTCTAGAAGAGCCAAAAAGATGCTTGATTTCAGTCAAGCTACAAAAGGGCAAGCTAGTGCCCCTGACAAAAATGTCTTGAATATTCCTTATACAGATTCAGAGGAGGATTTAGAGTCAGTGGAAGGAGAGATTCCTAAGAAAGAATCTCCTGAAGAAACAAAATCTGGAGTCCAAATTTTTGAGCATGAAGCCCCTGATCTTCAAACTCCTGAAGAAGCACCTTTCTCATCTGAAGCTCAAGATCTGGAGGTCCCTGAAGAATCAATAAGAAATCACAGCAAGGTCAGCAAATCATCAAATATTTAAAAGATTCAAAAAGAGATGTTAGAGATGAAGTTTCTTGAGAGGGTCATTAAATCCCAAAAACAGACTATAAGCAACACATCATATGAGGTAAGAGATTGTTTTGAAAGGTTAGATAAAATGCATGTAAAGGAACAGAAGAGGAATAATAAATTGCTCAAGGAGAATCTTAAGTTGTTTAAAATGGTTAGATGTTTAAAGACCAAAATAAGTATTAAAAATCCTAAGCCTATAGCTCATCCTAGCCTGAAGAATCTAGTAGAGGTTGCAGAAAACCTAAATGAAAAACCTTCAAACTCAAAGCTCTGAAAGAATTCCAGCTTTTGAAGTATTGCGAAGTGTTTTTAAGACTGCGGTTTCGACAGCTTATTTGTTTTACTCAAGGCAATGTTAGTTGCCGAAAGCTCTTCTTTCGACAACTAATCCTACTCTGTTTTATACCTGTAAGCCACCGAAAATGCAGAAACTAGCAGGATGCTCATATTTTTCCTCAGATCGAAGATTTTTATTTCCAGCTCATTTGGAAGAGGTTCCAAATAAAAGATAAAGATTAAAGGCATACAGATCATGATCCTTTTCCATTTTTTGAGGCAGATGCTATGGCAAGAAGGTTAAGTGGCTTTTCAATTTTTGGTAAAACATTGCTTATTTGTCAAAGCAGGATTTTGAAGTGCCTTGTCATCACTTTGAAAATTATTGAAGATGTTAGATATTGCTGAAGTTGTCAAAGACTGTTGAAGATTTAGTTCTCAAAAGTTTGACCCTTAAATTAGGACTTGATCCTACATATCATAGTACTTTTGATTTTATTCTATTTTAAGTATTTCAGATCCATATTTATAAGATCTTGAACTGTTATGTAAAGGATATAAAGCCTATGACTCTTAGAAAAATATTGTTGGACTTGGGGGAACCTGAATGAGAGGATGGCATGGGAATGTCCCCATCCATCGTAAAAAAATGACTTTTATGAATGAATACAAAGGCACTATATTTCCAGATTCATGTGTTGTGTTTAAGTGGTGAAGTTTTTCCCTGATGTAACTTGTTACTTTCATATTTCACATTCTTTTTCTTTCTATATTGTTTATGAGAAGATAATGTACAAATTTTTTTTTTAACACCCTATGCTAGATCGAAACAATATTTATGTTTTCTTCCAAGTTTGAAATGAAGAATTCAGATAAGCTCTGCTCTACATTTGAAATGAACTTTGATATATTCTTATTTTCCCATCTTATAAATCTCAAAGGATCCACTGACATGATTACCCTACCTGGTTACATTTTGTCTTAGTTATTATTCATTTAAACACTTTAAATTTTGACTCCATTTTTCCCAATGGCCCTTTTGTTGTCTCAACCAAAAAATCCACAAACAAATCCTATTCGGCATAGATAGCCTAAGACCCACACTCAAACAAATATAAAACTAACAGAGAGATCCCTCTCTGAGTCTTGGAGGGATAGATCCTTGACTCGAAGTGGTTTGGGGTTACCCCTGTCGATTTCCTCCTCAGCCTGGGAAATTACAGGGTGATAACATAATGGCGACCGTACTGGGGAAATTTCCCCAGTAGTACACTTCAAAATTCAAGATCTAATCACTGATGGTGGATAGTTACCATACACAAGAAGGCTGAGATCATTCACCTGGCGACTCCAAACTCCAGATCGGTTCCAATTCGAAGACTCCACTGGAGGAAGAACCTGAAACATGGTAAGGAAACCTCGAAAGATTGGGTATTCGATCTCTAATTGTATCCAATACATTGTTGTATTTATCTATAATTATATTCTCTCTTATTATAACCCTGGTCAAGAATTAATTCTTGAAGCTCATAATGATCATTTTCAAGCTGAAGAACCTCAAAGGATTCATCCTTTACCTATAGCTCTGGTATGCACTCCCATATCTGTAGATATCCTAGTAAGACACAAATCACATGCTTCATCTCCTAGCATTATTGAAATTCTAGTTAACCATAAGCCCCTTTCTTTACCTCCTATATATGCAAATATCATAGACAGATACAAGCCCCTAGATTTGCCTCCTGTTCTTCATAAATTCCCTGCCAATTATAACAATAATCTACCTAGGTTTGATGGAGAGAATGCCAATATCTCTACTGAAAAACACATCCATATTTTTTAAGATTTTCTTAAACTTTATGAGGTTTAAGATGGTGATGTCTATATCATGATGTTTTCCCCTTCTTTTCAAGGTAAAGTAAAAAATTGGTTCAAAAATCTCCCAGCTGTTAGCATTAGCAATCTTCTTCAGTTCATGCAAATTTTCTTAGATAGGTGGGTGATCATGGGAAATGTTTTCCTCATCCTAGAAGAGTATGACCACTTGAAAAGAAAGCCAGGGCAGACAGTGCATCCATTTTTAGCAAGGTTCAATAAGGTATATTATTCAATACCTATGAATGCAAGGCAACCTCTTGGTCTAGCTCAATTTCATTACCCAAATGCCTTTGATCCTGAAATGAAATTTGAGTTAAGAGAAATAGACACTGCAACCCTTGAGGAAATGAAAAATGTTGCAGTTGATGTAGAAGCTAATCTATTGAACAAAATGTCCAAGCTAAGAGTAGAGGAAAAGGCCAAAACATAAAAGAAACAGATGACATCTTAAGAAGTGAAGCTAGATTTCTTGGCCAACATTGTAAAAGAGATGATGCAGGAAATTAACAAGAAAGAGGAACTTGTTGTTCAAAGACCTCATATCCCACTAGTTCTAGAAACAACAAAGGTCAGTATTCCCAAAAATTTTGCAGCTCAACCATGGTATCATGGATTGAAAAATGATAGCTTCATGTACTCAATTCACGATACAGTCGAAGATAAAGTTCAAAATAAGATGGAGGAAGATCCTCCTGATATGATATGCATGTTCAATGGCATTTCATCCATGGATAATTCACCCAAGCTTGATTGGTACGATGACAATTATGATCACAATGCAAAAATTCTTGGGGTAAGTGGACATACTTTACCCTTATGCTTCTCTTCTTTTAAATTTTTGAAGGAAACTTCTGAACAACTGATAAATATCAAAGAAGGTAAATATTTTGATGAGATAGTGAAGGATGTTAGTGTTGAGAAAGAGGCTATTTCAGATCTAGTATTACAATATCCAAGTTTCTCTTATTTTCGAAGTTCAGGGGAAAATTCAGAGCCCAAAACAGAATTCAAAACACTGGAATGTAACTCTGTACCATTAGATGATAATTCACTTCAAATTTTGAAGGAAGAAAATGCAGAAAATTTTCAAGAAAATGCAAACTGCCTGCCCCTATGTTTTTCCTCACTCCTGAGAAAACATTGCCAACAGATTGTAAAAAGTAAGAAAGAGGAATCTTCTAATGCATCAGTCCAGGAGAAAAAGGATGACACAGAAGATGATCCAGAGATACATTCACTGAATCTTTTTGAAGACCAAATATCAGATGAAATCCTGAAGCCTGAGACAAGAGATGAGCTGATTCATTTTGATTCACTGCCTTTGTGCTTTAATTCATTTCAGATTTTGAGAGGGAATCTTGGTCAAACTTTGGTAGAAAGTCACAGTGTAAGCCGTGAAGTATCATTAGAGCCCGTGCCACCCTCATATAAAGCATTATATGACCCAATAGATGATATTTTGGATGGTTTGTGTTCTCAAAATAATTTTCCATTTACTCGTAATGATTTCAAGGATTGTTATGATATGGATATGATCAGACAGTCAACCACAATGTCTTGTTCGGTAAAAGTATTAGAACAAAACTCATCAAAACAAATACAAGCATGTTCTGAGTCACTTGAAGACATAGAGAGAACACGTGTGGAACTTGGTCATGAGGTTTAATTAACTAATTTAGAATGCCAAGAAATAGGTCAAATCTATATTGATCCTATAGATGTCTATATCGAAAACTTTTTCATCTCAGAACAACCATACTTTTCCATCATTTATGTCGCTTTGTCGATTTATCAAGCTCCCTATGATGATGATCAGGATCACAATCATTTTCAAACACCCTTAACAAACCTATTGTTAAATCAGGTGAAAAACATTGAAAGGGCCAAGGTACCAAATCAAACCTTTGACTGGTTATACTGGATATTTCATATTAATTAACATCAAGCATTCTCAGGTTATAATAGGGTATATGTATATAAATAAGATCATCAAATCATCATTTTTATCAGATTTACCGTATGAAAATAAGCTTGTTGGGAAAGTATGTGGTTTATTTTGTTTTACTTCAAAGACTTAGCCAAGGTCAGAATGGATAATCAGTTGATTTCCAGTCACTAAGGTGCAGGACAAATCAAGATATAGGTTGTGGGATCATCCCAATGGATAAAGCACTGATTTACGAATTCAGAGAGATTGGATTCTTGACACCTCCTCAGGAACTACCATCCCCAATTGGAGCCTGTGTTAGCATTCTATAACGATAGGAGATATGATGATTTAGACATTATTTGTGGGTTTCATGATGAAGTTCCTGGCTTTCTGGCCTGTTATCTCCTCAAATAAATTTACCAAATTTATGTCATTAGGTGATAGGATGGTCATTAGATGAAGAATATTTGAAATTTTAAGTTTAAAATTTTTTAAATTAAGTTCTAGACTTTTCTTTTCAAGAAGTTTCGAGTTTGTACTTAAAATGCAAAAAAAATCAAAAAACAGGTTTCAGTAGCTAAGGACTAGTTTTCAATGCATTGTAAGCTACTGAAAGCTTTCACTTTCGGCAACTAAAATAGTAGTTGTGGGGTGCTCTAAGCTGCTAAAAGCACAGAACACTATAAATGGTCAACACGTCAAATTAAAGTTCTCAACCATCAAGTACGCGTGCCATGATGGTTTATTAGCTGTCGAAAAGGACTAAAGGAGATCATATTGTGATCTGGGCGATCCATGTTTGGTTATAATGACTTTTTGATGGTGTTTTATTAACCGTAAACCTATCAAATCTAAGACTCTTTCCATTATTTCGGATCTTCCATAATCCAATATCCTTTTCCATTCTTTCTTTCACTTAAATAATCATGTGGCCCACTCTTTCTCTCCTGATCTAGTATTGAATTACCATTATGATTTGAAACCCTTTGTGTGCCAAATTTATTTCAAAATTCGGTTTTCCATTGAAATATCTTCCTCACATCTTGCATTTTCTAATGTTGAGCATTAATTCATCCTCCATCAGTGATTTTTGTCTCCCCAAGCCTGATTCCATTATATTGCAGGTGTTGACATTGCTTTGCAGATGAACAAGGGAGGAGATCTGCTTAGGAAAGAGATCATTGATATAGCATATCTAGAATCTCATCCTGAGATTTTCCCTATGTTCAGAGATGCTGGATGCTACAGGTATTGTGAAAACCTCCAAGGATTTCACCAAGAAGTGGCTGAGGCATTTGCCTTAACCTTTGATGGAGCTAAGGCCAAGGTAGGAACAGTTGAGATGTAGTTTGATGAGGCCATTATTGTAGCAGCAATAGAGTTACATGGGACTGGTGAAAAATGGTTTAAAACAACCATTACTAAAGACATTGAGTTCAAGTCTTATCTCAAGCCTAAACACAAATGCCGTATCTGGAAGAAGGATACTCCTAGGGTTTACCTTGACTAGAAATGGAAACACTTTCTCAAGGCCATTCAGGTTTACATTACATGTGAAGGTAGATATGGTAGAGTGATGCTCTGCCATTTCAAGATCATGAACCATTTTATTGGTTGGTGTTCTTTGAACCTTCCCTTCTACCTCCATAAGATTTTGACAAAAATGCCACACCAAGTTTAGGCCAAGCCTAGCAAGGTACAGGGTAGGTTTTTCCATCACAGTCTCATCAAACTCATAGTTCTTGAAAAATTGTTGAGGAGGGATAGGAGTTGGGAACATCTTATTTTCTAGGGTGAATTTGAACCAGAACCCCAGCATAAGGACAAAAACAAAACTTCATCCACTAAGTCTTCAACACCACAGAGTAGTAAAAGGAAAAAAATATCCATTTCCCCAGTAATGGAAGAGGAGCCAGCCTCTTCTTCTAAGTTGAGAAGAGCCAAAAAGATGCTTGATTTCAGTCAAGCTACAGAAGGGCAAGCTAGTGCCCCTAACAAAAATGTCTTGAATCTTCCTTATACAGATTCAAAGGAGGATTTAGAGTCAGTGGAAGGAGAGATTCCTGAGCAAGCATCTCCTGAAGAAATAGCACCTGGAGTCCAAAGTTTTGATCATGAAGCCCCTGATATTCAAACTCCTGAAGAAACACTTTTCTCATCTAAAGCTCAAGATCTGGAGGTCCGTGAAGCATCAATAAGAAAACACAGGAAGGTCAACAAATTAACAAAGATTGAAAAGCTTCAAGAAGAGATATCAAAGATTAAGTTGCTTGGGAGGGTCATTAAATCCCAAAACCAGACTATAAGAAAGACATCAGATGAGGTAAGAGATTGTTTTGAAAGGTTAGCTAAAATGCATGTAAAGGAACAGAAGAGGAATAAGAAATTGCTCAAGGAGAATCTTAAGTTGCTTAAAATGGTTAGATGTTTAAAGACAAAACTAAGGCTTAAAAAACCTAATTCTATAGCTCATCCTAGCCTGAAGAATCTAGCAGAGGCTGCAGAAAACCTAAATGAAAAACCTTCGAACTCAAAGATCTGAAAGAATTCCAGTTTTTGAAGTATTGTGATGTTTTTGTAAGACTGTGGTTTCGACAACTTATTCGTTTTCCTCAAGGCATTGTTAGTTGCCGAAAGCTCTACTTTCGACAGCTAATCCTACTTTGTTTTATACCTGTAAGCCATCAAAAATGCAGAAACTAGTATGATGCTCATATTTTTTCTCAGATCGAATATTTTTGTTTCCAGATCATTTGGAAGAGGTTCCAAATCAAAGATAAATATTAAAGGGATACAGATCATCATCCTTTTCCAGTTTTTGAGGCAGATGCTAAGGAAAGAAGGTTAAGTGGATTTTCAATTTTTGGTAAAAAATTGCTTATTTGTCAAAGCAGGATTTTGAGGTGCCTTGTCATCACTTTGAAAATTATTGAAGATGTCAGATATTGTTGAAGCTGTCGAAGATTGTTGAAGATTTAGTTGTTAAAAGTTTGACCCTTAAATTAGGACTTGATCCTACATATCATACTAGTTTTGATTTTATTCTATTTTAAGTATTTCATATCCATATTTATAGGATCTTGAACTGTTATGTAAAGTCTATAAAGCCTATGACTCTTAGAAAAAGATGGTTGGACTTGGGGGAACCTGAATGAGAGGATGGCATGGGAATGTCCCCATCCATCGTAGAAATGTTTCAAAATTTGTAAATGACTTTTATGAATGAATACAAAGGCACTATATTTCCAGATTCTTGTGTTGTGTTTAAGTGGTGAAGTTTTTCCCTGATGTAACTTGTTACTTTCATATTTCACATTCTTTTTATTTTCGTATTGTCTATGAGAAGATAATGTACAGGATTTGTTCTTAACACCCTGTCCATGCTCGAAACAATATTTATGTTTTCTTCCAAGTTTGAAATGTAGAATTCGGATAAGCTTTGCTCTACATTTGAAATGAACTTCGATCTATTCTTCTTTTCCCATTTTATAAAGCTCAAAGAATCCACTAACATGATTACCCTGCCTAGTTACATTTTGTCTTAGTTATTCATTCATTTAAACACTTTAACTTTTGACTCCATTTTTCCCAATGGCCCTTTTGTTGTCTCAACCAAAAACTCCAAAAACAAATCCTATTCTGCATAGCTAGCCTAAGACCCACACTCAAACAAATCTAAACCTGGAAGAGAGATCCCTCTCTGAGTCTTGGAGGGCTAGATCCTTGTCTCGAAGTGGTTTTTGGTTACCCCTGCTGATTTCCTCCTCAACCTAGGAAATTATAGAGTGATAACAATATTGGTATGCAATGGTATGGTATTGGTATGGTAGTGGTGTTGGTATTGGTATGGGTATTCAATGGTATGGTATTGGTATTGGTATTGGTATAGGTATTCAATGGTATGGTATTGGTATTGGTATGTTATTGGTATGGTCTGGTATGGTATTGGTATGATATGGTATTGGTATTGTATTGGTATCGGTATTGATATGGTATGGTATGGTATTGGTATTGGTATTGGTATGCAAGGGTATTGGTTGTATTGGTATGCTTAGGTATTGGTATTGGTATTGGCAGGACATAAGGGTATTGGCAATGCATATTGGTATTGGTTTTGGTATTGGTATTGGTATTGGTATGTGTAATTCATATTGGCATTGGTATTGACAATGCATATTGGTATTGGTATTGGTATGCATATCATTGCCAATGCATGCCATTTCCATGCAATGGTATTGGTATTGGTATGCAATGGTACGGTATTGGTATGGTATTAGTATTTTTATTGGTATGCAATGGTATGATATTGGTATTGGTATTGGTATGGTATGGTATGGTATTGGTCTTGGTATTGGTATGCAATGGTATTGGCATTGTTATTGGTATGCAATGGTATTGGTCATATTGGTATTGGTATTGGAAAGGCATATTGGTATTGGTTTTGGTATGTTATTGGTATGCATATCATTGCCAATGCATACCATTTCCGTCCAATGGTATGCAATGGTATTGGTATGGTATTGGTATTGGTAATGGCAAGGCATAAGGGTATTGGCAATGCATATTGGTATTGGTTTTGGTATTGGTATTGGTATAGTATTTGTATGGTATTGGTATGGAATGGTATTGGTATTTGTATTGGTATGGTATGGTATTGGTATGGAATGTTATGGTATTGGTATGGTATAGTATTGGTATGGTTTTGGTCTTGGTATGGTATGGTATTGCTATTGTATTGGTATTGGTATTCTATGGGTATTGGTATTGGTATTGTTATGGTATGGTATGGTATTGGTATTGGTATTGGTATGCAATGGTATTGGTTTTGGTATGAAGTGGTATTGGTTGTATTGGTATGCAATGGTATTGGTATTGGTATTGGCAAAGCATAATGGTATTGGCAATGCATATTGCTATTGGTATTGGTATTGGCAATCCATATTGGTATCGGTATGGTATTGGTATGCATACCATTTCCATGCAATGGTATGCAATGGTATTGGTATTGTTATTGGTAGTAAATGGTATGGTATTGGTTTTAATATTGGTATTAGTGTGTTATTGGTATGGCATGGTATGGTATTGGTTTTGGTATTGGTATGATATGGTATGGTATTGGTATTGGTATTGGTATGCAATGGTATTGGTATTGGCCACATTGGTATGCAATGGTATTTGTATTGGCATTGGCAAGGAATATTGGTATTGGTTTTGGTATGGTATTGGTATTGGTATTGGTATTGGTATTGGCATTGGTATAGTATTTGTATGGTATTGGTATGGAATGGTATTGATATGGTATTGGTATGGTATGGTATGGTATGGTATTGGTATTGGTATGGTATTGGTATGGAATGGTATTGGTATGGTATTTGTATGGTATCATATTTGTATGGTTTTGGTATTGGTATGGCATGGTATGGTATTGGTATTGTATTGGTATTAGTATTGGTATGGTATGGTATTGGTATTGGTATTGGTATTGTTATGCAATGGTATTGGTTGTATTGGTATGCAATAATATTGGTATTAGTATTGGCAAGGCATAAGGGTATTGGCAATGCATATTAGTATTGGTTTTGGTATTGGTAATGCATATTGGTATTGGTATTGGCAATGCATATTGGTATTAGTACGAGATAGTATTTGTATGGTATTGGTATTGGTATGGTATTCGTATTGGTATAGGTATTGGTACATGCATATCATTTCCATGCAATGGTATTGGTATTGGTATGCAATGGTATGGTATTGGTATGGTATTGGTATGCAATGGTATGGTATCGATATTGGTATGTTATTGGTATGGTATGGTATGTTATTGGTATGGAATGGTATGGTATTGGTATTGGTATGCAATGGTATTGGCCGTATTGGTATGCAATGGTATTGGCAATGGTATTACTATTGGTATTGGCAAGGCATATTGGTATTGGTATTGATATGCATATCATTTCCAATGCATATCATTGTTGTGCAATGGTATGCAATGGTATGGTATTGGTATGGTACTTGTATTGGTATTGTTATTGGTATTGGTATGGTATTGGTATTTGTATTGGTATTTGTAATGGTATTAGTAATTGTATTGGTATTAGTATGGTATTGGTATTTGTATGGTATGGTATGGTATTAATATTGGTATTGGTATTGGTATGGTATCATATTGGTATTGGTATGGTATAGTATGGTATTGATATTGGTATGGTATTGGTATGCATATCATTGCCAATGCATACCATTGTCATGCAATGGTATTGGTATTGGTATGCAGTGGTATGGTATTGGTATGGTATTGGTATTGTGATTGGTATGAAATGGTATGGTATTGGTATTATATTGGTATGATATGGTATGGTATTGTATTAGTATTGTATTGGTATGATATACTATGGTATTGGTATTGGTATGCACTAGTATTGGTATTGGTATTGGTATCTAATGGTATTGGTTGTATTGGTATGCAATGGTATTGGAAATGGTATTGGTATTGGTATTGGCAAGGCATAAGGGTATTGGCAATACATATTGGTATTGGTTTTGGTATTGGTATTGGTATTGGTAATGCATATTGGTATTGGTATTGGCAATGCATATTGGTATTGGTATGGTATTGGTATTGGTATTTGTATGCATATCATTGCCAATGCATATCAATACCATGCAAAGGTATTGGTATTAGTATGGTATGGTATTGGTATGGTATTGGTATGCATATCATTGCCAATGCATACCATTGACATGCAATGGTATTGGTATTGGTATGCGATGGTATGGTATTGGTATGCGATGGTATGGTATTGGTATTGGTATTGGTATGGGATTGGTATTGGTATAGGTGTGGCATGGAATGGTAATCAATGGTATTGGTATTGGCATGCAATGGTATTAGTATTGGTATGCAATAGTATTCGTATTGGTATGAAATGGTATGGTATTGGTATTGGTATGGTATTAGTATTCTCCACTTTAGTTCTCCTATTGACTTCCTACCTAAGCTACCCACTCCACTAGCATGCCCTTAGACTCCATCTTGTCTAGAAATATCTTTGATTCTTACCTACTAGCATGACATATCACACTTGACAAGGATACCTTGGACCACTCTTATGATCATTGATTTTTCAACCAGATGGATTCTTGTTTAATATTTTGAGGATACAAACACTTCCATGATTTTAATTACTCTTGATAAATCTAATAATAATTTTGAATTGATGTTTCATAGATGCGTGGATTTGAACTAGATATTGATATTTTGGTACCTTTGCATCATTTAGTTATCCATGGTTGGATTAACAAAAATGTAGCAATTTTTATAACCCCTATTGACTTCAACCTTCTTTTTAAGTGCAATTATGTATGGTATGGTATTGGTATTGGTATTGGTATTGGTATGGTATGGTATGGTATGGTATTGGTATTGGTATGGTAATGGTATTGGTATTGATATGGTATTGGTATTGGTATTAGAAGTCCGTTATGCTACTCAGTTTGGATTTTATGCCCCGAGACCAAATTGGCCACATAACCCTAAATGGCTTGAGGAGGCGAGTTGCAACTCATGATAAAACTCAAACTGAGACTCTGATACACAAACCATCAGTTGCATTGGATTCATAGAACCGATTTTCAGCTAGTGGGGCCCCTATGGTATCATTCCATAAACGAAAAACCATTTTTTGGAGTATCTCCGACATTAGGGTTTCGTTCAATGAGGCATAGTGCAATTTCTGAAGATGAGGTTGATTTTCAAGAACAATATGTCAAGCATTTTTGGCTACTGCAATTGCATGGGCCTTGTCTAGATAGACTTGTGGGAGCTTATAGAGCTTTGTTATGCTGCTCGGTTTGGATTTTATGCCCCAAGACCAAATTGGCCACATGTCCTTCAATGGCTTGAGGAGCGAGTTGCAACTATCGATAAAACTCAAACTGAGACTCAGATGCATGAACCATTAGTTGCATTGGATCTAGAGCACCTGGTTTAAACTATTGGGGCTCCTACGTTATCATTATGTTGACAGGAAAACAATTTGTTGGAGTATCTCCAACACTAGGGTTTTGGTCAATGAGGCATAGCACAATTTCTGAAGAGGAGGTTGATTTTCAAGAACATTGTGTCAGACATTTTTGGCTAGTGTAGTCATGTGGGCCTTGGCCAAAAATACTTAAGGAAGTACGTTAAGCTATTCGGTTTGGATTTTATGCCCCCGAACCAAATTGACCACATGTCCCTAAATGGCTTGAGGAGCCGAGTTGCAACTCATGCTAAAACTTAAACCGAGACTCAGATGCACGAACCATCAGTTGCAATTAATTCATAGCACCAGGTTTCAGCTAGTGGCCCCCCTATGTTATCATTTCGTTGACCAAAAAACCATTTGTTGGAGTATCTTCGTCACTAGGGTTTTGGTTAATGATGCATAGTGCAATTTCTGAAGATGAGATCGATTTTCAAGAACACTCTATCGGGAAATTGTTTCTAGTGTAGTCACATGGGCCTTGGCCGAATAAAATTTCAAGAGCTTACGAAACTCTGTTATGCTACTTGGTTTGGATTTTATGCCCCCAAACCGAATTGGCCACATGTCCTTGAATGACTTGAGGAGGCAAGTTGCAATAATCGATAAACCTCCAATCGAGACTCAGATGCATGAATGTTAGTTGCATTAGATATGGAGCACCAGGTTTCATCTATTGGGGATCTTACGCTATCATATCATCGATCGAAAAACCATTTGTTGGATTATCTCAAACATTAGGGTTTTGGCCAATGCGGCATACTGTAATTTATGAAGATGAGGTCAATTTTCAAGAACATTGTGTCGGGTCTTTTTGGCTAGCATGTGGACCTTGGCCAAGAAGACCTGTGGGAGCTTACGGAAGTCCATTATTCTACTCGGTTTGGATCTTATGCCCCTGGACCAAATTGACCACATGTCCTTAAATGGCTTGAGGAGGCAAGTTGAAACTCACGATCAAACTCAAACCGAGACTCAGATGCATGAACTGTCAGTTGTGTTGGATTAAGAGCATTGGTTTTCATCTAGTGGGAAACCTACACTATCATTTTGTCAAACATGTTGCAAATATTGAACATGAATGTTGTTGTGCCAAATAGGCAGTCGTCGCTCCTAATTCAAAACCCCTTGCATTGACTTCTGTGTCAATATTCCTATCCATTCCTAATCATTCATCATCGTATGCATTTTTGTAGTGCTTGTAAATCATGAGTAGGAGGTGGTATCGATCAAGCAGTGCTTGAATCTCTATGTCACTCTCCTTTTCAATAGCGAGTGCATCCCCATGAAATGCACTAGGCATATCCACAATCTATATCAATTATCCAATGAGAATCAAGATCTCGCAAGTGTTTTGTAGCCCTTTTATCAAAGTCCCAATACTCGAACACCGGTTTCTTCAGAACCATGAATTTTGTGCAGATCCAAACTTACAAAAATACAATCCTAGCTTCCCCACTATGAAGATTGGCTCTATGATATTACAACGCATTGAAGGACACCCCTTCATTGAGCTCCCTCACCCTTGTAGGGTCAGTTTTGAAAGTTTTTCAAAGAGGTGCAATAGTTAGGTGAGGGTTAGTAGCCCCCCTATTGAGATATTTCCCAACAGAGTTGTAGAGTTGGTCGACTGTAAAGTACCTATCTATGTAAAGTCGTTTTTTTCTTCCTAAAAGGAGTACTCATCAATTATCCATAAATAAAATATTAACATTGTTGTGATCCTAAGTGCTCATGTGATGCAGTATGGAGGGATTTAGCATGGGTTCAGGCATGATCTCTTGGTATAGCGGGAATAAAAAAATTGTAGCTCTGAGTTTTACAGAATTTGAGTACATGGCTACAAGTCACGAAAATTGTGAATCCCTCTGGCTTCATAAGATACTTGTTGACTTATTTATTTTAGAACTAAGTCCTACCACAATTTACTGTGATAATCAAAGTTGTATTAAGCTTTCAAAGAATATGGTTTTCCATAATAGATTCAAACATATTGAGATTCAATAACATTTTATCAAGGATAGAGTATGAATAACAATGGGGACAATGGGAAACCCTGCCTTGGCCCTCTTCCACACGAAAATAAAGGAGTTGGTTTACCATTAACTAAGATAACACATTTTACTGTAGATAAGCATGCCATTATTCACTCTGTGACCTGAAGGGGTAATCCAATTTGAAGCAGTAACATGCACAAAAATCCCCAATCAACTCGATCATTAGGTTTGATTAAATCCATTTTAAGAATAAGAGAATTTATATTTTTGTTTTTATTGAATGCAAACATTCATGTGCTATTCCAATAGCTCCCATACTTTGCATGTTTGGGAGAAATGAAAATTTGTATTTTCTGACCATCTTAGCCAAGGAAGGTTTGATCCTAAGAGCTATGATTTTTGTCATAATTTTGTACGTCATATTACATAATGAAATGGGCCTGAAATCCATGAAGGATTTCTGCTTGTCCCTTTTAGGAATCATAGAAAAGTAGGTAGAATTTATGGTACCATGGACATTTTTGGTTATTCTTGATTCTTCCACCTTCTTAAGACCTTACCAAAAACACAAATGAAAAAAATTTAGTATCTTGGAAAATGGTCAAAACAACATTGAGGGAGGTTGGTAGAAGATTTACAAGTGGAATTAGAAGAAAAACAATAATTTGAAAATGGTCAAAACAATGACCCTTTTAAAAAAAACATTATATATATATCAAAGTTAAAAAGGGTAATTGGACAAGGTTCAAAACTTTAACCTCCATACCACCCAAAAAAAAATTATATAGATTAAAGTTAAAAATGACAATTAAGTAAAAATGAATTAAGAGACTTTTTATCTAGTTAATTTAATAAATGACTCTTTATTTTTTAATAGGTAAATAGAGATGGAGACTTTTTATCTAGTAAATTTTATAAATGATTTTTTATTTTTTAATAGGTAAATAAAGATTTCAATGTATAATTCTTCATTTTGTAATTTTTTTTTGGTATAGTTTTAAAACATAAACGACCTTTTTCTATTTTAAATTTTAAAGGGAAATCGTGGTAAACGCTTGGGAGAACGGTCAGGAGGAATTTTCAAAGATTGGCTTTGGTGGTGACACCATAGTTAATCATTTCTGTAAAATATCACACAGACTTATTCACGGCTTCATTGGAGTCGAGTTTCCATCTTTTGGTAGCCAACATCTTGAACAGAACAGAGATTGATTTATTTGCTTCAGGCAGCTAGGGTTATTCATTGCGACGAATAACAGAGATTGATTTATTTGCTTCAGGTAGCTAGGGTTATTCATTGGGACGAATAACAGAGATTGATTTATTTGCTTGAGGTGGCTAGGGTTCTTCATTGGGGCGAATTTCTTTATGTTGGCTGAGTTTTACTAAGTATGAGGGCGATTTATGCCTTGTGGAGGTCGAGTTTCCTTGTGACTCCATTTTCGTGGACTGTGGGTAGCGTCCCTTGTGATAGGAGGTCAGATTTAGCTTGAGTACGAGTTGAGGGTTTATGGAAGGCAAATTTCTGAGTATATGGTGTTGAGTTTGGGTGGCTTACTGTTTAGAGAGACCAATTTTATGCCCCAGCTCGAATATTCTCACTGCTGGGTCGAATATTAAGTTAAATACAGTGCATTTCCTTGCTGAGGGAGCACGCATCAGAACTGGGCACAATCTTCACATTGTGGGAGAGCCGAGTCATGCTATTGGAACACATCTTGGAGAGTGGGTCAACCCTTTTATCAGTGGAGGCGACTTTCCTTTATCTGGTCACATTCTTCTTGCATCTAAGGGAGCATATATGGTAGATTTTGAATTGTTGGCAATGTGAGCACTGTGGCAGCTATCTACAAATCATTCTTCTCCTCAATGTAATGACTACAAGCATAAATAAACAATAGGTTTTTCATCAGTTGACTAATGTCTATTTGTTGATTATTTATTGTTTAAAGACTAATGCAAATAGTTAGTACAATGATAATGTTTGGGTTTCCATGTGTGGGTACTGAATAGTAAATCATAACAGAACTGGAATTGTCATTTTTGTTTGCTGTATAATCCTGTGGATGTCAAATAGTTAAAGGGGAAAACAGTAAGCTGTCATACACTTTCTGCAAGTGAAAAATATCAAAGAAACCCAAAACAACAAGGTGTTTGTCGGAATGTCCACACAATAACTGAGATAATTCTCAAAACTTTATCTAGGAACATTACAAAAACTTTCTCGAGACATAATCAAACCTAAGGCTTCTTCCAGTTAAGATTAAGGTCCAAAAAAATGTTCTAGGACAAATATTGTTAGTAACATCTGCTTCTAGATTGTTGGACATTACAAAAACTTTCTCGAGACATAATCAAACCGAAGGCTTCTTCCAGTTAAGATTAAGGTCCTAAAAAATGTTCTAGGACAAATATTGTTGGTAACATCTGCTTCTAGATGTGATAAATATCAAAAAGACTCTTGGAATTACGTCTTCCAAGTCTCAAACTTGACTTGATAATAGGTTGCTCTTAGGCTTGTTCAATGAAAGTTAAGGTGAAAATTATTTTTTCATAGTGGAAATAGTAGTCAATGCTCAACCATTATTTAACAACATTATTCAACAAGGACATGCCTACTCTCCAAATTTTCACGCTGTGGGCCATGCAAAACTCTCCAAATTTTCACGTTGTGGGCCATGCAAAACTGCACAAAGTGGACTATAAATCCCTCTCAAAAAACACCCCTTATATCTTTGTAGAAAAAATACCAATAACACTGGAATTACACAAAGGGTGTAATCTCTAAAAAAACACTCAACTTAAAAAATATGTCCATTGATTGATAGATTGCTATACTAAAAGTCAAGCCATCACATATGGTTAATCTCCTCTAGGATGATCAAGCAAAGAAATATAAACAACCAATACAAGAAGGTGTCATTGAAGCTGAACTTAATTTTCTCATTAGCAAATCTTCTTTTAATCACAAAAGAACCATCTCTGAACTTTGAATTCGTTTCTTAGATTTTAACTCCAACAGGAAATTGATCAACTGATTCCCTTTCAAAGATAGGCATTCCCTTTTGAACAATAAATCTTCCACCATACAAGCACTAGATGCATACCTCGCTCAAAATTTGAAGGCAACGCCTGAAAAACAAATCAAAGTTCCAATAATTTTGTTCTAATACTCCCCCTGATTATCCTGCACCAACCTGTAACAATCCAATTTCAATCCTTCATTATGCCGCTCAAATCCTGGAGCTCATTGTTCAATGCGCCCTCTTCAATATCTTGAATTGTAAATAGTGTTCTGGGAGAAGGTCAAGAAATTATGCAAAGATGCTAAATTGGTAGTCTGACAAAAGAATGAAACACTACAAAAAATTTCTTGGAACCTAGAAATCTACAAAACAAAGTTTCTGGCACTTCAAGTATATGAGAAAAAACAACTCCAATGTTCTCTATGATCAAACTAGAGTCAAATATATCACCTTCCAAATAAATTTAAGATGGTATTTTACATGAATAAGGCAATGCAGCATTGAAAACCTTTATTGTATTGTGGCTTGGGCAAGTGCGGGTCCAACATAGTGGACTTGAACCATGGGTGTGGCCAAGTTCCATTGGACAAGGTATGGTTGTTTTAAGTTCTTTCATTTGGTAAAAGAGTTGCAATGAGTTCTTTGAAGGGAATTTGAGTGACTTGGTGGTTCAATTCAACAACAACAATCTCCTAAACAAACCAATAGGAAGGAGAAACCTACAGGATTTCACTTGATTCAACAAACCCACACTTCAAAACAATAGTCTACATATCCATAAAATTTCAAATAAGAGATACCTACAAGATTCCACCTATTACAAAAACCTTTGAAATTCATTAGGACCCAATAAACCAACTTTGGAATATATATTTCAGAAATAACATCTCTAGAGGCTCTTGAATTGTACTTCATACAACACTTTTTGAAAAGACATTTTAGACATCTTCTTGCATTTGAGTATGAGTATGTTTGATACTTCCTTGGTACTTTGTAATTAAGACATAATTGACACTCATAACAATCCAACTTTTGAGAGATCACCAGCCTGAGAATTTATCTCTTGATGTATACGATGGAAAGATATATTGGAAAACAAACTTGGCCCACCTTTGACAGTTTCCATAGTTGGAGACAAAATAAAATTCCCAAGCATGTAGCTTCCTTTAATCCAATTTATAATCACATTTATGTTCCCATAGACTTGCAACTGAGAAACACCGCATTCCCCTGCAAGCTTCATAAGTATCTTTAATTCCATCAACTCCAAATAATTGTTTGATCCCTTGCCAATCTTTTCTTTAAAGACACAAAATTGTTAATCAAAGAATTATAAAGAACCTTTGGGGTATCCTAGAACTAGGCAGGTTTTATGTGATCCTACACCCCTAGGCAAAAGAAGTGAGCTCGACACCACACAAAAAAACATTTCCCTTACTAAATCCATCACCCCATCATATTCATTTATCAATTAGTGGATGGTTGTCTTCACATTCCCATAGGTGATGTTTATATTTTCCCATGACACATATATGTAGAGGACCAAGAATAAACTGATTGAGTATGACTAGTGGCTTGAGCCTTGTTCGATTTTATATGTGTATTGTCTTTTTTAATAACATTCTTGACTTTTTACTACTTAATGATGGATGTGATTATATGTTTGTATCATTGTATTTCGGTTTGATTGATTTAGATGTTGATTATTTTACAATGAGAAATACAATGATTCTGCTATTTTGAATACTAATTTCAAATTGTATTATTGGCAATTGGATCATGGATGTTGCTGCTTTAATTTTATAAATGTGATTAATTACACATAAAAAAATATTTATTATTTTTTTGTGTTTAAAATTTGTTGAATTTTTATATATTTAATATTTGGGGTGGGGTCCCTATGTTGGGGACCCCATTGTCTCCTGTGATGTCCTCTAAAATTATGGGGGTCTCTCCACACATCACTAAGATGCATCCCGAAGTCCCACGTCAATGTGCCCTTGAAACTGTGTGGAACATTGAAAATATTTCTTTATTTTTATATGCCTTGCCCAACTCCTTTGATGTTGTTGTGTCCTAATCCAAAAGTGGTTGGATTAACAGTTCTTATATACTCTCCCAACTCCTTTTGTGGGAGTTTTCATGATTGCAAGATTAAATGTGAGCCTCAATTATTCATAAGGAATTAGATTTCAAATATTTGAAAAAAGGCTACTATCTTTATTTATGAGAAGGTGTAATTCATGACACACAAAAGGAGACAAAGATTTTGTATTTATTGATACAACGTGCCACTTGTTCTTGGAGTTCTAAAGCACTAAAATGATCTCATGTTGACTATTTCTAATGGGACTACTATTCGTTTTAACTTTTCTGCAATATTTTTGATAAATAATTATCAATTTGTGGAGTTTCAGAACTATAAAATTTAATGGGTGTGATTGTATGCTCATAGCTATGAAATGTAATATCAATGTCTCAAAACATAACCTCAATGATTTCTAATATCTAATAGCATGTGTTAGATTTCCCCCACGGTGGGATGATGTTGTCTGAGATGAGCTCATTCTCATGCAAGGGGGAAAGCTAGCACGCACTAGCTTTCCCTCATAGTGGGATGATGTTGTCCGAGATGAGTTCATGCTTGTGCAAGGGGAAAAGATAGCACACACTAGCATTCCCCCATGGTGGGATGATGTTGTCCGAGATGATATTGGGCTTGTGCAAGGGGGAAATATAGAAAACACTAGCTTTCTCCCACAGTGGGATGATGTTATCCGAGATGAGCTCCTGCTTGTCCAAGGGGGAAAACTAGCATGCGCTAACTTTCCCCCACGGTGGGTTGATGTTGTCTGAGAAGAGCCCGTGCTTGTGCAAGGGGGAAAGCTAACTTTCCTTAATGGTGGGATGTTGTTGTCTGAGATGAGCCTGTTCTTTTGCAAGGGGAAAATATTTCACACACTATCCTTCCCCCATGGTGGGATGATGTTGTCCAAGATGAGCTCTTGCTTGTGTATGGGGGAAAGGTAGCACGCGCTAAGTTTCCCCCACGGTGAGATGATGTTGCCCGAGATGAGATCATATTTGTGTAAGGGGGAAAACTAGCACGAGCTAGATTTCCGCCTTGGTGGGATCATGTTGCCTGAGATGAGCTCATCCTTGTGCAAGGGAGAAAGCTAGCATGCGCTAGCTTTTCCCCATGGTGGGATGATGTTGTCCAAGATGACCTCTTGCTTGTGCAAGAGGAAAATCTAACACATGCTAGATTTCGCCCACGGTGGGATGATGTTGTCCCATATGAGCTCTTTGTTTTGCAAGGTGTAAAGCTAGCACGTGCTAGATTTCCCCCATGGCGGGATGATATTGTCTGAGATGAGCTCTTCCTTGTGGAAGGGGGAAAGCTAGCACATGCTAGCTTTCCCCCATGGTGGGATGATGTTGTCCTAGATGAGCTCTTTCTTGTGTAAGGGGGAAAGATAGCATAGGCTAGCTTTCCCCCATGGTGGGATGATGTTTTTCGAGATGAGCTCCTGCTTATGGAAGGGGGAAAGCTAGCATGCGCTAGCTTTCCTCCACGGTGGAATTATGTTGTCCGAGATGAGATACTGCTTGTGCAAGGGGGAAAGCTAGCACATGCTAGCTTTCCACCACAATGGCATGATGTTATCCAAGATGAGCTTCTTCTTGTACAAGAGGGAAAGCTAACATGCGCTAGCTTTCCCACACGGTGGCATGATGTTGTCCAAGATGATCCCCTGCTTGTGCAAGGGGGAAATCTAGCAAGCGCTAGCTTTCCCACACGATGGCATGATGTTGTCCGAGATGATTTCTTGTTTTTGCAATGGGGAAAGCTAGCACATGCTAGTTTTTCCCCATTATGGGATGATATTATCCGAGATTAGCTCCTACTTGTACAATGGGGAAAGCTAGCAACCATGGTTGGATGATGTTCTCTGAGATGAACTTCTTCTTGTGCAAGGGGGAAAGCGCACGCGCTAGCTTTATCCCATAGTGGGATGATGTTGTTCGACATGAGCTCGTGCTTGTGCAAGAAATAAATCTCACATGCGCTATTTCCCCCCCATGGTGAGATGATGTGAGCACATGGTAGCTTTCCCCCGTACACAAGATGAGCTCTTGCTTGATGATGTTGTCCAAGATGAGCTCTTGCTTGATGGGATGAGCTCACACTTGTGCAAGAGGGAAATCTACCATGCATTAGATTCCCCCATGGTGGGATTCTTTTTTAGAGTTGAGCTCGTGCTTGTGAAAGAGGGAAATCTAGCACGTGCTATCTTTCCTCCACTGTGGGATATTGTTGTCTAAGATGACCTTGCACTTGTGTAAGAGGGAAAGCTAGCACACGCTAGCTTTCCCCTGATATTGTTGTCTGAGATGACCTTGCGCTTGTGAAAGGGAGAAAGGTAGCTTTCCCCCACTATGGGATATTGTTGTCCATGATGAGCTCGTTCTTTCACAAGAGGGAAATCTAGCATGCACTAGCTTTCCCCCACGATGAGATATTGTTGCCCGAGATGAGTTCATGCTTGTGCAAGAGGGAAAGATAACACATGCTAGCTTTCCCCCATGGTGGCATGTTGTTGTCTGAGATGCACTTGTGCTTGTGCAAATGGGAAAGATAGCACGCGCTATCTTTCCCCCACGGTAGGATGATGTTGTTCGAGATGCACTCGTGCTTGCGCAAAGGGAAAAGCTATCACATGCTAGCTTTTACCCATGGTGGGATGTTGTTGTTCGAGATAAGTTCTTATGCAAAGGGGGAAGCTAGCACATGATAGCTTTCCCCTGTGGTGGGATGATATTGTCTGAGATGAGCTCGTGCTTGTGCAAGGGGGAAAGCTAGCATGTGCTAGCTTTCCCTCATGGTGGGATGATGTTTTTTGAGATGAGGTTGTGCTTATGCAAGGGGGAAATCTAGCACGTGTTGAATTTCCCCTATGGTGGGATGGTGTTGTTCGAGATGAACTCTTTCTTATGCAAGTGGGAAATCTAGCATGCACTCTCTTTCCCCCATGGAGGGATGATGTTCCTCGAGATGAACTCCTTCTTGTGCAAGTCCCCCAGAGTGGGATGATGTTGTTCAAGATGAGCTTCTTCTTGTGCAAGGCACACTAGCTTTCCCCCATGGTTGGATGATGTTGTCCGAGATGAAATCCAACTTGTGCAGGGGGGAAAGCTATCACATGCTAGATTTCCCCCATGGTGGGTTGATGTTGTCCAAGATGAGTTCCTTCTTATGCAAGGGGGAAAGCTTGAATGCGCTATCTTTCCCCCAGGGTGGGATGATGTTGTATGAGATGAGCTCTTG
This sequence comes from Picea sitchensis, assembly GCA_010110895.2. NCBI lineage: Eukaryota > Viridiplantae > Streptophyta > Pinopsida > Pinales > Pinaceae > Picea > Picea sitchensis. Next base: position 26,781 of record SNQJ01S0063385.1, read on the forward strand.
CTTGTACAAGGGGCAAAGCTAGCAAACGCTAACTTTACCCCATGATAGGATGACATTGTTCGAGATGAAATCCTACTTGTGAAAAGGGGAAAACTAGCATGCGCTAGATTTCCCCCATGGTGGGATGATGTTGTCTGAGATGAGCTCCTACTTGTGCAAGGGGGAAATCTAGCACATGCTAACTTTTCCCCATGGTGGGATGATGTTGTCTGAGATGAGATCCTTCTTGTGCAAGGGGGAAAGATATCATGTGCTAGCCTTCCTAGATGGTGGCATGATAGTTTCTGATATGAGCTCTTGTTTGTGCAACGACGAAAGATATAACGCGCTAGCTTTCCCACACATGGCATTATGTTGTCCGAGACGAGATCATGCTTTTGCAAGGGGGAAAGCTAGCATGCACTAGATTTCCCCCACGGTGAGATGATGTTCTTAGAGATGAGCTCTTAGATATGGAAGGGGGGAAGGTAGCATGTGCTAGCTTTCCCCCGCAGTGAGATGATGTTTTCCGAGATGAGCTCGCGCTTGTGCATGAGGAAAAGATAGCATGTGCTAACTTTCCCCCATGGTCGAATGATGTTGTCTGAGATGAGCTCGCGCTTGTGCAAGAGGAAAAGATAGCATGCACTGAATTTCCCCCAGGGTGGGATGTTGTTGTCTGAGATGAGCTTGTGCTTATGCAAGAGGGAAAGTTAGGATGTGCTAGCTTTCCCCCACGATGGGATATTGTTGTTCGAGATAAGCTTGCACTTGTGCAGGGGGTAAAGCTAGCATGCTCTAAATTTCCCCCACGGTGGGATATTGTTGTCTTAGATGAGCTCCTACTTATGCAAGGGGGAAAGCTAGTATGCTCTAGCTTTTGCCCATGGTCGGATGATGTTTTTCGAGACAAGATCCTTCTTGTGCAAGGGGGAAAGCTAACATGCCCCAGCTTTCCCAAATAATGGGATGATGTTGTTCGAGATGAGCTCCTGCTTATGCCAGGGGGAAAGCTAGCATGCACTAAGCTTTCCCGCCCGGGGGCATGATGTTGTCTAAGATGACCTCCTACTTGTATAAGGAGGAAAGCTATCATGCACTATCTTTCTACCATTGTGGCATGATGTTGTTCAAGATGAGCTCATTCTTGTTCAAGGGGGAAAGATAGAACACACTAGCTTTCCCACACGGTGGGTTGATGTTTTCGGTGATGAGCTCATGCTTGTGCAAGAGAGAAAGATAGCACATGCTATCTTTATCCCACGGTGGATTGATGTTGTCCAATATGAGCTTGTTCTTGTGCTTGTGCAAGAGGGAATGCTAGCATCCCCCACGGTGGTATGATGTTGTTCAAGATGTGCTCATGCTTGTGAAAGAGGGAAAACTAGCACGTGCTAGCGTTCCCCCACAGTGGGATGATGTTTTTCAAGATGTTATTGTTCTTGTGAAAGAGGGAAATCTAGAACATGCTAGCATTCCCCACTGGTGGGATGATGTTGTTCAAGATGCACTATTGCTTGAACAAGAGAGAAAGTTAGAATGCGCTAGCTTTCCCCCACATTAGGATGATGTTGTTCGATATGTGCTCATCCTTGTGCAAGAGGTAAAGCTAGCATGCACTAGCTTTCCCCCATGGTGGAATGATGTTGTTCGAGATGCACGTGTGCTTGTGTAAGAGGGAAATATAGCATGCACTAGCTTTCTCCCATAGAGGTATGATGTTGATTGAGATGTGCTTGTGCTTGTACAATAGGGAAGGTAGCACTCACTAGCTTCCCCCCATGGTGGAATGTTTTTGTTTGAGATGCACTTGTGAAAAAGGTAGCACTCGCTCGCTTCCCCCCATGGTGGAATGATGTTGTTTGAGATGCACTTTTGCAAGAAGGAAAAATAGCATGCACTAGATTTCCCCCGTGATGGGATTGTCATGGGTCTAGCAAACTTGTGGTTGAGTGGCAGAAACACCCAATGCTCCCAGTCACCCTACAACACCAATGTATTTCGTTCAGTGGAAAGACCACATCGAATTACTCAACCTGGGCTAGACCTTCACTTAGTTTTTTTTTTCTATTAGTTATGTTTGTGTTTTTCTTACTTAGAATTATTTCAACAGTAAAGAAGAACCATTCATACAAAATGACAGAAACATATGTGTGGGAGGCTAAATCGGTCCAACACCTGAAAGACTTCTTTATGAAAAAAACAACAATGTGACGAGCCAAACAATCGTGCCACACAAGAAATTTTATACAAGGAGAGCTTTCACTCTGTTACACAAAACCTTGAACAAAAACCAAACAAATATTTATTCAACGAGTTCCTCCCTTGTGCGCCCTTCCTTTGTCACCTCATCTATCAAAAGTGATTGTGATTCTATCCAAGTTCGTCCATCCCCTTTTTTAAGTTCAAAATTTTCTATTGCCTCAGATTTGTGTTACCCCCCTTTATCAACCACAGTTCATTTGTTCCAACAACTCCCTTCAAGAAAGACTTGCTCATACTTGCTCTTCGGTTCTGCCTCCTCAAGGAAACTCGGGTTACCCTCTAGGGTCTACTTGGCTCCTTGGGGAGCAACTCACCCCTCCTTCTTGGTTGTTGTCACATAACTCTCAACTTGTGATTATGAATGATTGTCTCTTTCCAACCTTTGCCTATGTGAACCTGCTCTCTCATTAGTTCATAATTCTCTTTGATATCCAACTTCTTGGATCTCTTGGATGATTTTCCAAATGATTCGCTCACTTGGTTATATAGGTGCATGCCCTTTCCAAGTGACATGCCCCTTCGTCATTGAGCCAAGTCACCCCTTTCGATTATTTTTTCCACTTAACATTTCTGAGTCGACTTGCCAAAGCGCGCGCTCCCTTTTCCTAGGCATGCTCCTCCTTGGTCGACTCCCTCATTTTTGGTTTTGGGTGCCCAAGTCTTTTTCACATTTGTTCATTGTCCAACCACTTGACTTAGTGTTTGGTGCAAGTCTTCCTTGGTCTACATCCGTCACATGTTCCTTTCGTCAACTCCCCTTGGCATGCGCCCAAGGTGTGGAACTTCCACAATCCTTTGGTCCAACATTCTATTGGTTGGGTGCTCATGGTGATAGAATACCCATCGTCTGACTCTTCATATTTTGGTGAGGGAACCCATGGATTCCATGGGGCACCCACCCAACTTTCCACTTCATTCATCACCATCCATTGCAATTCAAGTCTTGGCAAGTCGTCTTTGGCACAACAACACCTGAAGATCTGAACTCGCCTATAAAGAGTCTGGGCACCCTCTAGCTCACCCAACTCGTCATCTTGGCTCATGGAAGGAGAGTGCTCACTCAAAATAACTACTGGAGCGTTACATGGATGATGTTTTTTTAGATGCGCTCATCCTTGTGCAAGAGGGAAATCTAACATGCACTATCTTTCCCCACCGGTGGGAAGGTGTTGTTCGAGATGCGCTCTTGTTTTTGCAAGAGAGAAAGATAAAATGCACTAGCTTTCCCCCGCGATGGGATGATGTTGTTCAATATGTGCTCCTTCTTATGCAAGAGATAAATATAGCACGTGATATTTTACCCCCATGGTGAGATGATGTTGTTTGACATGCGCTCTTGCTTGTGCAAGAGGGAAAGCTAGCATGCGCTAGCTTTCCCTCAAGGTGGGATGATGTTGTTTGAGATGCACGTGTGCTTGTGCAAGAGGGAAAGCTAGAATTCCCTTGGTGGAATGATGTTATTCGAGATGAGCTTGTGCTTGTGCAAGAGGGAAATCCAGCACGTGCTAGCTTTCCCCCATGGTGGAATAATGTTTTCCAAAATGCACTTTTTCTTATGGAAGAGAAAAAGTGAGAATTCATTAGCTTTCCCCCACTATGGGATGATATTTTCTGTGATGCACTCATACTTGTGCAAGATATAAATCTAGCATGCAGTAGCTTTCCCCCATGGTGGGATGATTGTGTTTGAGATGAGCTCCTTCTTGTGCAAGAGAGAAATATTTCCTCCACATTGGAACAATGTTGTTCAGAATGTGCTTGTGTTTGTGTAAGAAGGAAAGCTAGAGCATATTACCTTTCCGACACAGTGGAATGTTGTTGTTTAAAATGTTCTTGTGCTTGTGCAAGTAGGAATCTTAGCATGCACTAGTTTTTCTCCACAGTGGTAAGTTGTTGTTCAAAATCCATTTGTGTCGGTGCAAGAAGGAAACCTAGCATGCAATAGCTTTATTCCAAAGTGGAATGTTGTTTGAAATTGTTAAATTAGAGAAGTTATGCAGAACAAAAATGTCTTTTAAGATTTTAGCTAGAATAGTAACTAGTACACATCAATAGATATTGGACTGAGAGAGAATAACCAATTTTTCAAGCATACGTAATACTTAGATATGAATAGAAAAATTAACCAGAGATCTATTTCTTAGTTATCAAAACATTAGAATATCAATGACAGAGACTGGTTCTGCTACAGACTTATTAAACATTGTATCTAAAGCAAATTTAATATAAGAACTGATCTAAGTGATAAATATGATAAAGATCCAAAGGAAATAGATCTAAACATTGGATCTGAAATGGATCTAAGCTAAAGGCAGTATCATATGTTTTAGAAAGAAAAATAATCAATGATAACCTTTAGAAATAAAAAAACAACTCACAGATCTAACTAGTGAATCTTACTTGAAAGACTTACCTCAAATTATTGAAGGAGAGCAGCCACACATAGGTGATGAATATCCACTGAATATATGCTCAGAAAAAGTCAGGTTCATAGATCTACCATATAGTTTAGATCTCCTTCCAAGAGATGAAAAGGAATTTCTTGCCACCAGGAGGAGAAACCACTTAGGACACCACACATAAAAATTTTGTGATCAAACCCTTATACACCCAGAAATTTCCAGCAAATAAAACCTTTGTGCCAAGGGGTACGGATGTCTTGAATACACAGTCTATAGACTGTGGCTCAAGAGAAGGCCACGGCTAGAAATTTCCATCTAAAGAGAGGCCACGACTCAATGGGTAAAGACCAGATCTAGAGGCCATGGCCCAATGAAGGGAGACAAACCTGTGCAAGGTAGACCACGGTACAATGTATAACAGCCAGATCAGTGAGGAGAGGCCACAACCCAATGAATAGAAGCTAGATCAGTGAGGAGAGGCCACGACCCAATGAATAGCAGCCATATCTGTGAAGAAGAGGCCATGGCCCAATGAATAGCAGCCTAAAAGATGATGGTAGCTTTAGACTTCAAAAGAATAGGTAACTACTCCATAGAAACAGTCCAGCAATAGCCCTTGAATCATTTACAAAGAGAAGTAGACAACAATAAGTCTGAGATTGAAAATTGACCAGAATAGGAGGGTCGAAAATATCACTAGACAACCACAGTCACTGTTGCAAGAGAGGCTGCAACAATCAAGGAGGATTCCACTCACTTTTGGAGGAGTAACATAAGAGTGAGTAAGAATGAGGAGCGGTAGATCTCTTTTTATACTTTAGTCTAAGGGTTAGGCTAGGGGTATTGGTAAAGATAATAATAAAATGATAATTAAAATTAACATGTTCGATTAATATAAATATTAACTAAATATGTTATAAATTAAACATTTAATTAATATTTTCATATTGACCCCTAAAGCCAAAAAAAAAAACCAAATAAACACAAGCAAAGGTGAAGGGGTTTTAGGTGGCAATACTTGTCCATTCATTTTCAAGGTGACCATTTAACTTTATCATCATTGCATATGGGATACATCCCTCGTGTGGTCATGCCCACCTTTAAAAGGGGTCATATACCAAAAAAGTACCTGAGTAAGGATCAGGTTGCCCCTTAACATTTCTAGGGTCTTATCCACCAAGGTATAAGACCAAGGATCAACCCATGCCCCGGGCATGGGTACCCTGGACCATGTCCATGGGTCCGAGACATATCTAGGGACTTTAACTACTTGGTCCCAGACCAAGAACCCCAATCATATACTGGGGATCCTCTCAGAGGTCTTTACTGCTTGGTCCCAAACCAAGAACCCCAGTCATATACTGGGGGTCCTAATAAGGGTCTTTTGCCATGGCACTGATTGTTTTGGTCCTAGATCAAGTACCCCAGGAGTACACTGGGGGCCCTAGATCTCATCTAGGCTCTTTGCCATCCTCTCAGAGAATGGATCTTGCAACTGCTACAAATTTAACACTCCCTCTCAGCAAGAGAGGCATTCTTAGCTACACCAAGCTTGTCATGAAAGTATACAAACTTTGGCAAGGACAATGGCTTGGTAAAAATATATGTTGTCTATTCTGTCGTCGAAACATACTGAATGATAAGAACGTTCTTCTGAACCATGTCCCAAACATAGTGATATATCATCTCAATGTGTTTTGATCTGTCGTGAAACACTGGATTCTCGGTGAAATTTATACAACTCTGATTGCCACAATGAATGATTGTGGGTTCAAGCTCTAAACTGAAAAAGTCTGAGAGTAGTTTCCTAAGCCGCACTACTTCTCTTCTAGTAGCACTTGCAGTGATGCATTATGCTTTTGCAGTGCTTTGGGCTACAGAGCCATGTTTCCTACTGGACTAGGAAATCATTGTCGAACCCCAATTGAAGCAATATCCGGAAGTGCTCTTCCGATCCACTGTACTTCCCATCCAATCTAAATCTGTAAAACCATGGAGAACTACACCTCCACTGCCAGTGTATCTGAGACCATAAGCTATTGTTCCCTAAACATATCTCATAATATGCTTCACAACAACCATATGTATATGCTTTGGTTCACACATGAACTGGCTAAGAGCATTTACCACATAACAGATGTCTGGTCTTATATGTACGAGATACATCAAAGATCTAATGATCTACCGATATAAAGTGGGTTCACCTGGATCTGAACCTGTGACTTGATCTTGTAGTTTCTTTAGGTTAGAGATAATTGGAGTTTTCATGGACTTGTTGTCCATCATGCCAAATCTGTGAAGTACATCAACGACATATTTACCTTATGAGAGAAAGATCTTTCCTAGTTTCTGCCAAACCTCCAAGCCCAAAAAATAGTGCATGAGCCCCAAGTATTTCATTTCAAACTCTGTAGAAAGCTCCCTCTTTGTCTGAGGTATCAAGTTTTCCTCTCCAGTGAGAAACAAATCATCCACGTATAAGACTAGGATAATTGGATGATTTTGAACAATCTTTATATAAAGATTTGAATCTACTATGCTCTTGGAGAATCCAAGACTTTGTCGAAAACTGTCTATTCTACCATACCAAGCTCTCAGAGCTTGTTTCAACCCGTACAGAGCTTTCTTGAGTTTGCACACATGAGATATTTTATCATGTATCATGAAACCTTCAGGCTGCTCAATATATACTTCTTGCTCAACTTCACCGTTAAGAAAAGAAGTCTTAACGTCCATCTAGTGAAGTTTCCAACCAAAAACTGTTGCAAGTGAGATAATAATCATGATTGAAGTATACCTGGCAACTGGAGAAAAAATCTCATCATAGTCAATTCCTTCTTTCTGAGAGAAACCACGAGCCACAAATCTCGCCTTGTATTTCTCAATACTGCCATCTGCTGCATGCTTTATCTTAAAAATCCATTTTGAAGTTACTATTGATTTTCCATGAGGTCTAGGAACTACGGTCCATACATCATTATTTAAAATAGAATCATATTCTTCATTTATAGCATCTTTCCACACTTGATGTTTGGAGGCTTCAACAAATGTGGAAGGTTCTGAATCAATCACAGTATTTAAATGAGATATGAGACCGGAGTACTTATTTGGTTTCTTTCTTTCTCTGAAGGTGCCCTTAGGAGCTGAATGCTTTTCTTCTTCTTTCAATATTTCCCAACACTAGGGTGGTTTCCTTTTAGCAGGAGGTATCTCCATTGGAAACTCAATAGTATCCCTTGAGGGGTCCACTAGAAGTTATGAGTTTTCCTCCCACTTCTCATCTGGAAGAGGAGAGTCTGAAGGATCAAGTGGTGGACGTTCCTACTCCTCTAAATCACATGGAAGTTCTCTAGCCCGACGAAAAGTTGTTTCTTCATGAAAAGTCACATCTCTACTTACTTTGATGAAATTTTAACCATGGATATAAATCTTGTAATCTTTTGAGGTCTCACTGTATCCCACAAAAGTTCCTTTCTTACCGAAGGGCTCTATTTTAGTCCTCTTCTCTTTTGGAATGTGTATATAGACTAGATTACCAAAGATTCTTAACTGATTAACTGAAGGCTTACATCTGGTGAAAAATTCTTCAGGATTTTTCGCTTCAAGGGATTTGTGTGGACATCTATTTTGAATGTAGACAGCAGTACTGGAAGCCTCGGCCCAAAGCGATAAAGGTAAGTTTTGGTCATGCATCATGGCCCTGGTTGCTTCACAGATAGTTCTATTCTTTCTTTCAGCAACCCCATTATGTTGAGGGTTGTATGGCACAGTTAGCTCCCTCTTAATTCCAAAATCTCGATAGAGTTCGTCGTATTTTAAGGAGTCAAATTCTTTACCCTTATCTGTTCTGAAAACTCAGATGTGTCTTCCTGTTTGATTTTCAACAAGATTCTTGAAATCTGCTAAAAGATTCATCTTTAGTTTTTGAGAAATAAATCTAAGTTTTACGCAAACAATCATCAATAAAAATGATATAATAAATACAACCATTCATAGACGGTACAGACATGGGCCCATAAATATCAGAATGAATTAAATCCAAAATTCCATTTGACTTTCTATTACTGAGAGGATCGGGTTTATTTGTATTCTTACCAAGTGAACAACCTTTACAAACACTATCATGCTCACCAGAAAATACTGGCATACTTTTCACCCTCTTTTGCAAACCTGGAAGTGAATTGTAGTTGAGATGTCCAAGTCTTCTGTGCCAAAGCTCGCATGGATTGATTGTCTTGTGAACTAGAGCTTGAACAACCTGGCCTAAAATCTTATAAAGTCCACTCTCACGAGTTACAATAGTTATACCAGTACTTAAATATTCATTTGAGGACCACAAGAGGGCCTTTCCTTTGGAGAAAGCTACTGAGTAACCTTTACTTTCTAAAACTGGAAAAAATATTAAATTTTTCTTTAGACCAGGTACATAAAGAATTTCATCAATGTGAAATACATTACCTGAGTGAAATCGGAAAGAGGTAGATCCAAAACCTTTTATATCATAGGTGCCATCATCACCTAGTTCAACATTTGCCTTGAATTTCTTGTCTTGATAGTTTGCAAGGTTTTGTTTGAAGCCTGTCGTGTGTCTGGAAGCACCATTGTCTATTATCCAAATCTCCTCAGACTTGGTGATAGTGCCGGAAAGAGCTCAGATGAGGTAATATTCCTTTTTTTATTCTTTCTCTTTGGTGGCAGCCCTGGTTTGTCTTCTTTGAGGCTCCTCTTGGGGTTTATCCTCTTCAGTGGCAACTGAGGCTTGGAATCTTCCTCTTCTTTTCTGCTGAGAGGGAGGACTCCTGCAATCTCTTGCATAATTTCCTAGATTATTGCAGTTAAAACATTTAACTTTAGATAAATGAGGATTGAGATGAGATAGATTACCTTGGGGTTTCTTACCTTTGCCTTTTGATTTAGGGAACTTTTTCCATTTCTTGGTCTTTGCTGCAAGGGCATGATCTTTTAGAATTGAATAATCATTTATGTTGTTTAGTCTTCCTTCTTATTCTAAGCAGTCATGCCACAATCTTTCAAAATTAGGTTGGGATTCTCTTCCATTTACGGATGCCAGAAAAACTCCCCAAGAATCAGGAAGTCCTTCAAACGCTGTTTGAACAAGATCATCATCATCTACAGGAACTCCAATTGNTTCTAAGCAGTCATGCCACAATCTTTCAAAATTAGGTTGGGATTCTCTTCCATTTACGGATGCAAGAAAAACTCCCCAAGAATCAGGAAGTCCATCAAAAGTTGTTTGAAGAAGATCATCATCATCTACAGGAACACCAATTGCAATAAGCTGATCTTTGGTTTGTGCAATCTTGGAGAAGAAAGTAGCAACTATATCATCCTTTCCCATTTTCAAGGTACGCAATTGTTTCTTCAAAATTCTTTTATGAGTTGGTGCCTTATTTTCATAGAGGTTTGCCAAGGCATCAAAACAATCTTTGGCATTTCTTAGATGACCAATGATGGGCATCATGTTGTCTTTGATAGAATAAAAAATGATTCTTTTAGCCTTGGTTTGTTTCATTTTGTATGATTCCCTAGCTATGTTTGAGGTGGGTTCTTCAATCTCCCTAGAGATCAACTCTTCTAGATCATTCTCTTCAAGAATGTTTACTATTCTGTATTTCCAAGCATTAAAGTTTGCAGCCCCTACAAGTTTGTCTTCAACTTTAACTGATGAGGAAGCCATGTTGTGATCTGGATTAGCTTTATCTCTACAAAACAACCCTAACAATGGATCTGTGTAGGCTCAAGATTATATCTTTGATCTCTTTTCACACCCTTAGCTATGATACCATGTTAAAATTAGAGAAGTTATGTAGAACATAAATGTCTTTTAAGATTTCAGCTAGAATAGTAACTAGTACACATCAATAGATATTGGATTGAGAGAGAATAACCAATTTTTCAAGCATACGTAATACTCAGATCTGAACAGAAAACATAACCAGAGATCTATTTCTTAGTTATCAAAACATTAGAATATCAATAACAGAGACTAGTTCTAATACAAAATTATTAAACATTGTATCTAAAGCAAATTTAATACAAGAACCGATCTAAGTGATAAATATGATAAAGATCCAAAGGAAACATATCTAAACAGTGGATCTGAAATGGATCTAATCTAAAGGAAGTATCAGATGTTTCAGAAAGAAAAATAATCAATGATAACCTTTAAAAATAAAAAAACAACTCACATATCTAACTAGTGAATCTTACCTGAAAGACTTACCTCAAATTATTGAAGGAGAGCAACCACACATAGGTGATGAAGATCCACTGAATATATGCTCAGAAAAAGTCAGGTTCATAGATCTACCATATAGGTTAGATCTCTTTCCAGGAGATGAAAAGGACTTTCTTGCCACTAGGAGGAGAAACCACTTAGGACACCACACATAAAAATTTTGTGATGAAACCCTTATACACCCAAAAATTTCTAGCAAATAAAACCCTTGTGCCAAGGGGTATGACTGTCTTGAATACACAGTCTATAGAATGTGGCTCAAGAGAAATCCATGGATAGAACTTTCCATCTAGAGAGAGGCCACGACTCAATGGGTAAAGGCCAGATCTAGAGGCCACGACCCAATAAAGGGAGACAAACGTATGCAAGGTAGACCACGGTCCAATGTATAGCAACCAGATTAGTGCGGAGAGGCCACAACCCAATGAATAGCAGCTAGATTAGTGAGGAGAGGCCATGACCTAATGAGTAGCATCTAGATCTGTGAAGAAGAGGCCATAACCCAATGAATAGCACCCTAAAAGATGATGGAAGCTTCAGACTTCAAAAGAACAGGTAACTACTCCATAGAAACAGTCCAGCAATAGCCCTTGCATCATTTACAAATAGAAGTAGACAACAATAAGTCTGATATAGAGACTTGTCCAGAATAGGAGGGCCGAAAATATCACTAGACAACCACAATCACTGTTGCAAGAGAGGCCGCAGCAATCAAGGAGGAGTTCGATCACTTTTGGAGGAGTAACATAAGAGTGAGTAAGAATGAGGAAGGGTAGATCTCTTTTTATACTTTAGGCTAAGGGTTAGGCTAGGTGTATTGGTAAAGATGATAATTAAATGATAATTAAAATTAACATATTCAATTAATATAAATATTAATTAAATATGTTATAAATTAAACATTTAATTAATATTTTCATATTGACCCCTAAAGCCAAAAAACAAAACCCAAATAAACACAAGCAAAGGTGAAGGGGTTTTAGATGGCAATACTTGTCCATTCATTTTCAAGGTGACCTTTTAACTTTATCATCATTTCATATGGGATACATCCCTCATGTGGTCATGCCCACCTTTAAAAGGGGTCATATACCAACAAAGTACCTGAGAAAGGATCAGGTTTCCCTAGAACATTTCTGGGGTCTTATCCACCAAGGCACAAGACCAAGTATCAACCCATGCCCCAGACATGGGTACCCTAGACCATGTCCATGGACCCTAGACATATCTAGGGACTTTAACTGCTTGGTCTCAGACCAATAACCCCAGTCATATACTGGGGGCCCTCTCAGGGGTATTTACTGCTTGGTCCCAGACCAAGAACCCCAGTCATATACTGGGGGCCCTAACAAGGGTCTTTTTCCATGGCACTGATTTTGTTGGTCCCAGACCAAGTACCCCAGGGGTGCACTAGGGGCCCTAGATCTCGGCTAGGGTCTTTTCCATCCTCCCGGAGAATGGCTCTTACAACTACTACAAATTTAACTGAAATGCACTTGTGTTTGTGTAAGAATGAAAACTAGCACACTCTAGCTCTCCTCCACAATGGAATGTTGTTTTTCGAAATGCACTTGTGCTTGTACAAGAAGGAAAACTAGCAGACATTATCTTTCCTCCACAATGGACTGTTGTTGTTTGAAATACACTTGTGCATGTGAAAGAAGGAAAGATAGCATGCACTAGATTTCCTCCACCATGGAATGATGTTCAAAATGTAGTTGTGTTTGTGCAAGAAGGAAAGCTAGCACATTCTATCTTTACTCCATGGTTGAATGTTGTTATTTGAAATGCGCTTGTTCTTGTGAAAGAAGGAAAGATAGCATGCACTAAATTTCTTCCAAAGTAGAATAATGTTGAAAGCTAGTATGTGTTAGCTTTCTCCAAAGTGGAATGATGTTGTTTGAAATTCTTTTGTGCTTATGCAAGAAGGAAATCTAACACACATTAGATTTCCTCTACAGTGGAAAGATGTTGTTCAAAATGCACTTGTGCTTGTGAAAGATGGAAAAATAGCACGCGCTATCTTTCCTATAGTGGAATGATATTCATAATGCACTTGTGCTTGTGCAAGATGAAAAGCTAGCACGAGCTTGCCTACCTCCAAAGTGGAATAATGTTGTTTGAAATGTGCTTGTGCTTGTGTAAGATGGAAATCTAACAGACGTTAGATTGCTTCCACAATGGAATTATGTTGTTCAAAATGAACTTGTGCTTGTGCATGAAGGAAGATAACATGCGCTAGATTTCCTCAAGAGTAGAATGTTGTTGTTTAAAATACGCTTTGCAATAAGGAAAGATAGCATGCACTAACTTTCCTCCACAGTGCCATGTTGTAGTTCGAAATGTGTTTGTGCTTGTGCAAGAAGGAAATATAGGATGCGCTATATTCCCCCCATAATGGAATTTTTTTGGTTGAAATGCACTTGTGTTTGTGAAAGAAGGAAAGATAGCACCCACTAGCTTTCCCCCATAGTGGAATGGTGTTGTTCAAAATGTGTTTGTGCTTGTGCAAGAAGGAAAACTAGAACGTGTTAGTTTTCCACCACAGTGGAATGATGTTGTTCGAAATGCACTTGTGCTTGTAGAAGAAGGAAATATATTACACTATATTTCCCCTACAGTAGAATGACGTTGTTCGAAATGTGCTTGGGCTTGTGCAAGAAGGAATCTCAGACTAGAATGATGTTGTTTGAGATGTGCTTCTGCTTGTATAAGAAGAAAAACTAGTACGTTCTATCTTTCCCCTACAATGGAATGATGTTATCTAAAATGTTATTTTTCTTGTGTAAGAAGGAAAGCTAGCATGCCCTAGTTTCTCCTCATAGAGGAATGATGTTATTCGAAATGCACTTCTACTTATGCAAGAAGTAAAACTACCACATGCTAGCTTTCCCCCACAATGGAATGTTGTTTGAAATGCACTTGTGCCCATGCAAAAAGGAAAGCTAGAACATGCTATATTTCCTTAACATTGGAATGATGTTGTTCAAAATGCCCATGTTCTTGTGCAAGAAGGAAAACTACTACGCACTATCTTTCCTACATAGTGGAATGATGTTAGAAATGCACTTGTGCTTGTGTAAGCATGATCCGGATTTTATGAGAAGAACAGAATGAATAAAGATTATTAACAGGTGCTTAACACAAAATAACAGAGATATAGTAAAAATGGTTTTCTATTCAATAACGAAATAAGCTGAAACTGTAAAATGCAGCGGAAACAAGCTTGCTGGAATGGTGGCGGCTTATCTCTGAGAAGATATGTGACGGCAACGCATATTCGTGAGAAGAAGGTTACAATGAGGCTCTAAAGGCCTTTTTACAATAAGAAATAATGCCCAAAACCCTAGACATCCAAAAACCTAACCCTAGGAGATGAAGGGCCAAAAGTCATGTGGGCCCCGTTTGGGTAAGTTAGTACATCAACTTCTCG
>SNQJ01S0063386.1:14344-41208 GCA_010110895.2 Picea sitchensis
CCCCTCCCCTGCCACATCACTCTCAAATATCCAATACCCAATCTATAAAATAAAAAATAAAAAAAAGGAACATAGTAATCATGCATAGAAATTACCAAAACAAAAATGAAATAAAACATAAAAACATGTAATTAACCCACATAAAAAATTATTTAAAGAGAATAATTCATACAAATTAAAATATCTAGTTACATACCTCATCAACCAACACAAAATTTGTATCATCCCTCTTATGAATCTTCTTCTTGATCATTCAACTCGACATTTGTATCGACATTCGGTCAAGAAACAATGTTGAAAGGATTGATGATGTCATCATCATCATCAATGTAACTTTTGAGCATATCTTCATCGATATCATCATCAATAACTGATGCATTGTCTCCTATGTCTGGTTCTTATTATTCGTCTTCTTCATCTGTCGACCCATATTATTCCTACTCTAACTCTACATCATCTTCTTGTTCAATATTATCTTCTTCATCTACAATATACTTTATTGGCCTTCCTCTTGGATCATATCTAACAACAAATGAGCAATCCCTCTTACCTAGAACCTTTGAGTAAAATACTTGTTCACATTGACTTGGAGAAACATAGCGGTCGTTTGCTTCTTCAAAAACCATTTTTTTAATTATCAAAAATCCATTAGCATGTTGAATAACAATTCTTTCCTCATCATGTTCATGCATTCATAACCACACCATTTGACATCGAAAAAAACTGATTTGAAGGAATTAAAGTCACACTCAATTATATCATTCAAAAACCCATAGTATCTATTTTCATATTCTCGAGCACGTCTGTCACTCCTAGAGGAAATATTAGTGACCTATAATATTGCATTTATCCCACTATCATAAGTTTTTTTGGTTTCATCCAACTATTTGATGAGAAATTTACGATCATTGCACAACATAGCCTTGTGTTGTTTCAATGCAATATGCCAGACATGTAAAAGATCCACTGTGAATTAATAATATTTTTTTTTATATAACTTGGAAATTATGATATGAAAAAAACACACCTACATTAACATTAATATAATATAAAATAACTGAATAAAATGGGTGAATTTGCTTGCCTTTCTATATTTCAAACAATATGCTAAATGTATTCCCCTCTGCATAACATCATAATCTCCATTACGGAAAGATTCTTTAACCAATTAGATCTCTTCTTCAACTTGTTAACCATCAACACCTTGTTAATATTCAATCTAGTATCCATAACACTACTTGTTAGGATATACTACATTTCAGATGAAATAAACATTAAAAGTCAACAAAGGTTGATCATGTTTCTGGTTCTAATCATTGAATCCTTAGTTTCCACTATTGTATATTGGGATATGAGTGATGGGTGGATTGGTTATTTAATAATTATGTTTTTATTTTTTCTATGTACATTAGGATTAAGCTTGTTTTTTCCACTCTATAGAACACCAAATCTATGGGCGATTGCATTGGTTCCTTTGATACTAGTTGTATAGAATGACATAAACATTTTTCTTTTGGGTTCCATAAATAAGGCTTGATTTTTTCAGTACCCAAATCTAAATAAGATAAATACATACGTAGAAACCATATTTACAAAACTATATCTCATAAAATATCGATACATGATTCCATATTTCATAAATTACAAAGCGTATGTGATGAGTGATATACCTACGTACCTATAATATGGTGACTTTAGAAACATAGGTATACATTGATCTTCAATTTCATAACATTGTCCTCAAATTTCCTAAGGCAAATGATATATCATTTCTCCTTCTTCTTCGTTTTTATATAGAATCCAAAAATTCAACCCTAGGATCCACTTGAATTTTTTATTATATTTTTAGGGTTTTTCCATAGATTGTCGTTACTTATTTTAATATTGTTTTTAGTACCCAAATTATTTATTTTTAAGTATTTATTATACTTACTTAATAGTATTTATTTGTTTATTCATTTAATAATAATAAGATAGGGATGATCCCCTTAGGATTACTATTACTATTACTATTATTATTATTATTTATGTGTCTAAGAATAATATGGGAATGATCCATTTAAAATAATGATTACACTTTATTATTATTATTTATTTAATTGAATAATAATAATCATAATAATATGGGGCATGACATCCTTCATCAAGTTTTTTGTTTGGACTTCCATAACGCTATTATATTACACAGTTTTTCGGTTGCATGCATCATACGACACTCCCAATGCTATTGAAATACAAAGGATGGGGTTTATTGATAATTTTGGGTGAGTATATCCAATCGAAGGAGGAAATGGATATCCACAATATGAGCTTTCAAATAGATTTCTTTGGATATTTGTGTTTGATTTTATTTAAATTATAGAAATTTATAAATATTTTGAATTGAACTTGTTTAGCAAAGTTTACATGTAATTACCCCATAAGGCAAATGTATACAATATTTAGGGAAATGCACTCAGATTATAGCAATGTTTCCGCAAATTTTTTTTGGAATTGACAAATATGCAAATGTTGTAAGTCTTGTTAGACACTATTAATGGAAAAAATGTTTTTGTGCATTATATTATGAATACATTACTGTCCAAGGATTCCCTTTAAACTCAAGTTTTTGTTTAATTTTATTTGATTTCAGATGTATGAATTTTCTATTCCATTATTTCTCATAGCACAACCTCTTCAAGTACAAAATTATTATTTGTAATTAGTTAATATCAAATACAACATTTATAATATTGTCGAAGTATATATTGAGTGGAAATTTGTAGTATGTTTCATTTTAATCTACCCCGTCAGGTGAACATGATTGGTGGAGGAGATCTTAGGTTGGATATAAATAATATCGTAGCCATAAGACAATGGAACATTCCTGTTGGCTTGACATAGGTCAAAATTTTTATGGGAGCGACTCAATATTTTAGGAATTTCATTGCAAAATTTTCCACAATAGTACAACCGTTACTTGCCATGACAACTAAGGGGAAGAAATTTCATCTGGGTAATCCAAAACCACAATCATTCAAATACTTGAAGAGGAATATCAACAATTCTCCAATCCTCACCATTCATATTCCCTTTCCCTACTTCCACACCCAATTCCTAATTCAAAATTAGTAAAAAATCCATGTTTGGAGATGTATGTTCCCTATCAGTTATGCATCATCCATACATATGTTTTTTTGGCCTTTATCATCCTGCATATGCATTTTTTTTTCTAAAAAAAAAACATTTTCTAAATTTTGGGTGGGGTTTGTAGGTTCCTACAACTCCTAATCCTCTATTTCTTGTGATAACTAATCTAACCACTTATTTGTATTATAAAAGGATCCAAGGGGTAGAGGATACATGATCATTCCATTTTTTAGCATTACGATGGCCACATGTTTTCTACTCTGCAAGTCCCTTACCTTGTGTCTCCGATTTATCCCCTTCAGGTTTAGAAACGCATGTTTCCAACAGTCCTTCCCCCTCTTATCCTATTAGAAATAATCCATTCCTCTTTCTTGGACTTGATTGAGAATATGAGCTAGAGGTTGCATTGATCATCATTGGTTCAAGTGGAGGTACTTGGAGTCTGGTTCCAAAGTAGTGTCAAAAAAATGATAGGTTGTAACTACCCTTGGTTGAGTTGTTTATTAATAAAGTTTATCATATCTCGTGTTTTAGTTTATGATTTTTATATTTTGAAAATTTATTATCTAAAACACTAATGGATTTGTTTTCAATCAGCTTATGTGAAAATTAATTATCTTGTAATTACCTATTTGCAATTGGCTTCTTCATTGTGTGCAGGTGGTAGAAGGAAATGTTGAAGCAAAATTCTAGACCAAGAGTTTCAATTGAGGGATTCTCATCGAACAATTGTAACCATGTTTATCTCATACTTTCTTATTGAAAGTTGGTTACTTAGTTATAATATTGCTCGATTGTTATTGTAGGATTGAGTGTGGTCTTTTGGTCAATGATTTGTTGTGGTTTTAACCCAAAACCATAGGAGAACTTTATCCATCAACAGAGTTGGCGACCATATTAGGGATTG
The DNA here is from genome assembly GCA_010110895.2 of Picea sitchensis. Taxonomy (NCBI): domain Eukaryota; kingdom Viridiplantae; phylum Streptophyta; class Pinopsida; order Pinales; family Pinaceae; genus Picea; species Picea sitchensis. The sequence continues at coordinate 18,381 of SNQJ01S0063386.1, forward strand.
TCTCTTGTTGGGTTAGTTTAGAGTTCATATTTTGGTTTTATTTTGTTTTCTTGTTTTTTCTTTTACTATTGAGTTGAATCTATTAGAAACTTAGTAATTCTTTCTATTCCTTGAATCTAGTATATTCTTCCCTTTTATTGAAATTTTGGGTGGTGTAAACCCTATATTTAAGTAATATAAACATACACATGCTGCCCATAATATGGAAGGGAACATAAATACACACCTTTTCTTGGTGACAAGCACGTACATGTCCTTTAAAGAGGTAATTTTTGCCTTTTTTCTTGGTCAAGGGTTTTTTTTAGGTCTCTCGGGTTCTCTTGGGATCTCTTTGTTTATGTTAGTTGTTTAACAGTCTCATAATTCAATCTTTATTAATAAAAGAAAAGAAAACCATGTGTTTTGTATGCTTCCTTGATTTCTTTTCATTTCTTGGTGTGCATAACTACAAGACAAGTCTTGTTCTTAAGGTCTCAGTTCATGGTTGTTTCTTTGGTAATCTATGAAACTTGAGTTTGTATCTAAGATCAATACTTTTGTTTTATGATTCGCTTTAGTTTTTAAAACATAAAAAATAAAAAAAATTCCTTATTGTAGAAAGGAGGAAAACAAAAAAAACCTAGTTTGTTGTTAGTTAGGTTTCTTTCTTTCTCTTGCATTGTTTTGCATTTATATTTGATAAACAAAAATATCTTAGTACAAGAATTTGTTTTTTCTTCTTATATTGAAAATAATTTAAAATGAAAGAGAACAAATAACACTATTCGGGTTCTTTTATTTTTCTTTTCTTGCACCCAGGACAAATTTGCATTATGCATTTTGCATCATAAAAAGAAATGATTGCGTTTCAATATTTTATATATTGTTCATGCATTTTTATTACTTGAAACTCTTTTTCATTGTATAATTAGTGTGAATTTTCCTTTGTTAGTGTTCTTCTAAGCTTTATTTTGCAAGAGTCTCAAATAACATTAGTTTCACTTCCGTACCATTTGAGTAAATAATGGCTGCTAAAAAAAAAATTTTATTAAAATTTACTAGAGTTTGTGTTTCTAGGGTTCATCAAATAGTCTAGACGAGGGCCCTTGAACAATTTGGAGTGTGAAATCACCAAGTCCATTTAAATGAACATAGGATTATAACTTAGAGAGTGTTGAAAATCCAACTATTGTATAGGTATAATTGGGATACTCCACTAGCACAAGAGGTAAACACAAGGTCATGTAAGGGTGAGTAGCATAGATTACCCCCCCAATACTTGTCCAAGTATCTATAGATTATTGCATATATGTAGGTTCTTTTAGTAACACCTATATGCATGTGGTTTCAATACTTTTGGATCTTCAATATTAGAATCCCTACCCATACATACAATCCCAATTGTTGATTGTACTCCTCTGACACTCACTCTGAGTTGGTAACTTTATTTTCTCTTCTTAGGTATCTCATAGGTGACTATGGGGGGATTTACATGGTACCTAAGGTAGAATTTGTGTCATAATTTTAGTACCCCTAGTCTCAGGAATTAATCAACCTATGTCGATTTTCAAAAGGTCCCCTTTACGAATTTTTCATTATTGTTCACTTAGGACCAGATCGACCTAGGTTGAATTTTTGAAGAAACTATTTGATTACGATGTTTCTCTTAGGAATTTTTAGTAGAGTATTATTTGTGTAGTTTTTCTTTGGTTTTGTTTATACTACCACTTCCAAATAGTTGATTAAAGGTGGTGAACCAATCCTCCATTAGTCAAGAATGAACCATGGTCTTTTTCTTGAAACCCTAGGTTTTTATGCCACTAATTTTCTAGAGTAAATGTGTGAGAAACATGGGATTTTACAGCACTAATTTTCCAGAGTCAATGTGTGATACCTTTTCATACGTGAAAAATAATGCAAGGGATGAATCTCCACATAATAACATAACGAATAAATTTATTGAGGTTACCAACAAAGGGACAGATTCCTGAGAGAATTCTTGTGATTTTCCTTTCTTTGGAAATGTTGGTGTCCCCTTGATGGCCACTTTGAACATTCCTAGGTTATATGCAGGACTATATTTTTGGTTGTGGATGACTTTGAATGCCTGCAATTCTCTTTATGATTATCAAATAAGAACCTTATGTCATGGGAGTTGAAATCATGTTGATCCTTTACCTCCCTCATTAGCAAAATCTACTTCTCCTCCTTCATCCTCATTCGGTGAAAGTCTAGCTACTAGTAACCAAAAATCTAAAAGGAATAAGAAGAGGAATAATAAGGAGAATAAGTCACCAACCTTTGCGCGTCATGTTGGATAATAGCACCTAACTTCTGCAACTCATACTAGGAGAAACCTACTAGCCTCTATGAGTCATGTTGGGCACACAAGCTTAGTCATTTCAAGTCATACTAGTGACATTTCACCAACCTCTATGAGTGATGTTGTATGCCAGCACCTATGATTTGTAATTCACACTTATACAAACCTGCTAGACTTTGCAAGTCATTTTATGGGTACAAATCTAGTCAGTTTTATTCATACTGGTAAAATTTCACCAACTTTTGCAAGTCATGTCAAAGATATGCAACCAATCACTACTAGTCATGATGGGGGAAAGCAATTATTTTATGCTAGTATACTAGGGGGAAATTCCATTCCCTTCAAGCAATACTATATTTGACCAACCAACTATTGTGAATCATGTTGGAGATAAGTCACCAACCTCAATAAGTCATGTTGGAGACAAGCAACCTGTCACTACAAGTCATGTTAGGAGAATAAATCTAGTCACTGCAAGTCATACTAGTTATATGCAACCAACTAATACAAGTCATGCTAAGGGAAACCTACCATCCAATGCAAGTCATGATAGGGGCATTGATACTCTTTAGAAAACTATATGAATAGGATGTAAGCCCAAATTACCCTTTAATCTCTGGAAGATGTTGATGGAAGGAAATGAATGTTCCTAAGTCAACTTTTCAACCTCTTGGTTGGATAAACCAAAAGGAGGTGGGAATCATCACCATTATTTTATAGCCTTAATCTTAACATAATATATTCCCCAATGACATGTCGGGTGATATAACCTAAGAATTACAGAATATTTATACAATATTATTCTAAACTAATATAAACCATGACATAACACATATGCATGTACGAGATAACATAAAAAACACATGAACGATCTTCTATTTCCACCTTAAATATTTATATGAATTATATCAATGGTATAAATATATAAAGCAAACAAAACTAACAACACAACATTAAACCATAACAAAAATCTAAATTTATACAACAAAAAAAAATAAAAAATTGATATACACAATTGAGAGAAAATAACATTGAGATGAAAGAAGAAAAAATAATTCAAAAGAAGTAAAATATGAATATGAAAAAATCAACTTTCATATTGAATATTTCTTCATCAATGCATTAGAATAAAAATACTAAGCCTCTTTGAGAGTTCTGCGAAAGTCTACACCAGAAACATATTCTTGCATAGACAACTAGTCTTTACAAGACCTCTTTGCTACTACGTGAATGGATAACAAAATAGTTTGTACTAATAAAGTTTCAATAGGATTATTTGAATATTTTTGGATACTCGTATCCATGTCTGCAATGAAAAAACAATTAGAAAATATAATAGTGGAAAGATAAAAAGAAAAAATTGCTTCAACAACCAAACAATAATATATACCTTATGCAAACAAAAAGGATTATAACTTTACCTCCCATTTTTCCATTTAAAAAGGAACTCATGCTATCAACATAATTGTTAGACATTATTATTATAAATTGCTTCAACAACCAAACAGTAATATATACCTTATGCAAACAAAAAGGATTATAACTTCACCTCCCATTTTTCCATTTAAAAAGGAACTCATGCTATCAACATAATTGTTAGACATTATTATTATAGTGCAAAGATAGAACAATGACTTCTAAAAACACGAAAAATGACTTCAAGCATATCATAGTGAGTATAGAATGATCTCGATTTCGGAGGATTGAGTATTTATATAACTTGCCACAAGGATGATTAAAAACTTCTAACATTTGTATTAATAGAAAATGTCTAATAAATATCAATATATGGTCACAATAATTAACCACAATCTATTTTATCATCCAAGCAAATTAAAAAAAAACAAAAAACATAAAACATAAAAGAAACATAGAATAAAACTGAAATGTAATAATTAAAAAGAAGTAAAACAAGGGGATTCTTGTTCATAATATTTTTCATTAATAAATAAATTTCTAAAATACTCTCATAATTTTCATGACTATTTCCAACTATCATGTACAACCAGCAGAATAACCAATATTAACATGTAACAAATTCCATATTTCACAACCATCATATCCATAAACATAGTCTTATTTCATATATATATATATATATATAAACTATGTGTTCACATTGCATTATTCATATAATACCCCAAAACAAAAAAAAATAAAAATTCTTCCACATTCCAAATATACAATATGCATATTCAAGGTCTTTCAAAATTATAAGTAGATGAACTTAATTAAACATAAGTTTCAAAATGAAAACTTGAGCTAGACAGAAATCAATTTCAAAATTTATTTCACTCGACGTTTCTTCACATGTATAAACATAACAACACAAATATTATCCACCATTGATAAGACTACCTGTATGTCATGAACCAGAACCCACAAATCAAATTAGAACTAATAACGAGAAGTGAGCTAGTCATACTTCAACTATTCTTTTCTCTTTAAAATTGAACACAAACATCGAATGTGTTTGATAAAACAAAGTTATCATAGCCACTGGGTAGGGTATTGGGTTAGTACAGTAAAGGAAAAATGTTCGGCATTTTTTTAAAAGATATATTTAATTTGTGAAAGAGGCATGCTATCATATCAATGTAAAGTAGTGATATAGTGATCTATTTCATTTCTATTTGGGTATATGCTCAAACATTTCCCAAATCATTCCAACCACATGTTACTTTTTGAGAACCAAATCAACATCAATAATTTGTTTTGATCTTCTATATGCATCTATAGTCATAGATTAAACTGTTCGAGTCACCATTTTCTTTTCATGCACATATCAACATTACAGTGATGAATATGTATATAAATACACAATAATTTTCCCAACTGGATATGGATTTGAAAAATGACACATTATATGCAATATTCAAGCTCTATGAGAGGCTAAGTGCATATTTTATCCATGATTTCATATACAGACTGCTCATAAACATTATGCGGGTGAAAACGATTTCAAGGAGAGAGACTTATGATGATATGGTCGAATGGCTTGGCTTCGAGAGAGGATACGATGGAAAATGACTCGAGCTCAGCTCAAAACCAATAAAATATAATCATTTAAAATTACAAATAATATTCATACAGAGAGAAGAACAAGATTATAAATCCTTTAATAGTTTGAAGCTTAGGGTATGGAGTTGGGAGCAAACTGAGTGAAGTGACGATGTGGATAGTTTTCTATGAAATGAGATCAAAGAACAAACATTGTGAACAATTAACCATGGAATATCAGGGAGCTTACCTTTCATACAAAAGCGTTGAGCCATAGTCATGTTCTCCAGATGGCCAGAGCCATTGCTAAGTCTAAGGAATATGGGCCATTGTCTATATTTCTATAGGTGGGTGGCTCAAGCAGAGCTCTCAATCCCAACAAAACCAATGTAGAAATGTTTGTGATCCTAACAAAATCCATGCCGTTAAACCAATAATCGACCAATGATGATGAAAAAATTAGGTTGGAAGCCATCACCATGTGGCGAAGATGTGGTGCATATAGAATCGGGCACCATACAACCACCGTCGATATCTTACCTACTAGGTTTAATATGGAGGTAAATTTGATCTATTCGACCCTACATGCATTTAAAACATCAACTCGAATATTGAGTGGTGCATCGCACATGTGTTAGGCGATGAGGGTGACGACTTCATGATACAAAAAGTAGAAAGATGAAGCTCCAAACCTTTGAAAATATATCCAAGGTTAGTATGTCAAAGTCGTCACACTCTTTAATATAATGTTATGATTAAACAACATCGATCCACATGAGCTTTGTGATATATATAATGAATTTTATATTGTTTACAAAAACAACATAACACCAAATTATTAACCAAACTTATTAACCATGTTTAGGATCCATAAGTTCCACCATAACTTAATCATGTTTATAAAATAAATGTGTACAATACATTGCAAGTTGTAATATAGTTCCCAACCTACATGGTTTTTTTTGTTTGCATAATGTTTTCACTAGCGCAATTTTGAACAAAACTAAGTCGATCTTCACACCATGCAAACAATGTAGATATTATTTTATTAGGAAGGGCCTCGTCCCCTTTATTTCATTTGAAACAATACAACAGTTATATCAAAGAAAATAAATGGTGAAAAGTGTTTGAAAAATTAAAAGGGAGGTCAAGAAAATAGAAACAAAATAGAATTTCACAAAACTTTACGGAAGCTAGTCTTGATGCCATTAAAAGTATTAAAAGTATCAACACAAGGGAGATATCTTTACTCATATGTTCCTTGATATTTCAAAGATACTATTAATGTGGTCCGTATTTGAAGTCTCTTTTGATGCTAGGTCACCTTCAGTTTCTTAATAACCTATTCACCCATTGGTTGATGAAGTGGTCATGCCGATGTACTCTTCTTTTGGAGGGTGATGCCTGTACTAAACATGTTGTCTCATATCTTATTCAATCAATGGTTAACCTATTCAATCAATGGTTAAGGAATTCATTATGTTTATGAAATATTCAACGAATCTCACTCTTCTTTTTGAGAGTTATATGGTCATCGACTATTTCTTTAGCATTTCCTCATATCTTATTCAATCAATGGTTACCCTATTCAATCAATGGTTAAGGAATTCATTATGTTTATGAAATATTCAACGAATCTCACTCTTCTTTTTGAGAGTTATATGGTCATCGACTATTTCTTTAGCATTTCCAGTTCAATGAACAAGGGGACCTTTCGTTCACATCAAGCATGCTTTCTTTTAATTCGAGAATGGTTTCTTTGATTAGGGTAATATTTTTTATCCTCACATTCTTTCTTATACACCCGTTCAGATCAAGGTTGAAGTTAATTCAAAAAGCATTTAATTATGTACAGTGGATGAAGGATCCTCCACAACTATTTTATCTTCCTCGGCTTGGGAGGATTTCGGTTCTCCCAAGTTTGTGTCAGCTATCACTTAGTATTTTACTTTCTATAGAAGACATATTTAATATTTGGGGATTGTTTCTGAGTTTCCTATCATGTGAGAAGGCAATATTGTCCTATTTGATCTGTTACTGGTTCAAGGGAATTTAGACTTCAATATGCTTCTTGGAAATTATCACGTGTACACAATGAACATTCTAGTGTATATGCTCTTTATATGATGCATTTTCCTCACAATGGAAACATAGTCACTATTGTTCAACTTTCTTTTGATAATCTCCGACCAAATCCGACTTTATCTCAAGTTCCCCCTTTCCATGTTCTTAGCATTTGCGTAGAGTCTTCCCCACCATGGGTGAATTATGTGTCTTATCCTTGATGTTAAATTTATTCTAAGGATCATTTATAGTTATTTTTTCCCTCTCCAAACAAGGTATCAACAATTGGTCATGCAACTTATCCAACCGGGCACATGAGCCATTGTTTCCCCCTATTGGACGGAGCGATCTTGAGTTTTTATTTGAGTATGATATTACTATTTGTGAGACCTCAAGACATGGTATTGGTGAGTCCTCGAGTCCTAGTTCACATGATTTATTGGACATTGAATTGATTTCGAATGAGACGATCCTTGAAGCCATGATTTCAGATGGTAGACCTTGGGAATATATTCCTTGCAGAATTTTATTTCTTTCTAAATTGGAAAATTTATGGGTTGATTACCAAAGATATCCTTGGCTTCATCCTTGAAATGGGATATATTTGAAGAAGTACAGTGCATAAGCTATAAGGATGTGCGATTTTTTGTACCATATTATAATTTTTAGGTTTGTTGGCATAGGGGCAGACCGAGGGTTCAATGCTTAACAACGCACCAACAAAACCTTGACTACCGACCCTTTTGGAAACACCTTCGAACTAGGAGAAGTCTCACCCGAGGTAGAATAAGGGGGGGTTATAGGACACATGTGTCTGTAACCATACTCTGACACAGATCTGTCATAAAAGCACCGCGTAGAATATTCTATTAATGCTTAGAAGGTGACAAACATTTGTTTCTTAACATCGCAAAGCATAATCAAAGACAGATCGATGTAGTAACAATGAATTATTATATACAATGAGCACTTATCATTATAAGCTAGATCTAGCATTCATTTACCCTTAACACAAGTAAATCACTTAAGCAACAAAAGATATATCTATTATACATCATAATCAAATCACTAAGCATATTCATCACATAAATAACATAGAACAAAGAAAACCATGAGACACCAGATATACGTGGTTCACCCCAGTGTGGGGCTACATACAAAATTTTCTTTGCCTCTTTATTATTCGCTAAAATCTTACATTCATTCACTCTTATTCACTAAGCCATAGAGTCGAGCTCTGCACAAGATAGTAGATCTATGCACTTAGCACGAGATCCTCCTTCTTTACACTAAGTACTAGATCTGCATACTGAGCATTACAAGGACTAAGAACCTTTTACAAAATCACAGTCGAGCACAAAGCCTTGACACACACAAATCTATAGTTTCTCATACATATTTTATATTTTCTACAACAAATTATTCTTATTTATAGTTTTACAAGGTCTTACAATAAGGCCTAAAAATGGGGAAAACCCATGGGCCAACATCCCAAAACCCGTTACAAAACCCTAATGCTAAAATTAGGTGAGATATGTAATCTTAGCTCCATCGGGCGCTCCTTCTTTGACCAATGTGTGGAAGTCCGAAAGTGGGCCAAATCTGACTAAGGTTTCTTCAAAACTTGGTTGAGGGACAACAAGCCCCCAACACTCACCTGTGACTCATTCTGATTCACTCACGTTCGGACAATGTTTCTTCGAAATCCTTGAGCTTAACTTAGGCTGCCTCGACTTCTTTTTTCTCGTGAGCCTCGTGCTCAACAAGATCCTGGATTGTCTACTCTGTAACAGGCCCTTTCGGGCGTTGTTCTACTAGTGCAACCACTTGATCTAGTTGTTATCCTTGTCCATCAATCTCCTGAAACACCTTGCATGATTCATCCTACACAGGTTGTAGCTTCTGCGTTACTTCAATTACCTTACCCTAGAGGGCAGTGATATGTTTCTATACTGAACGCTTCTCCTAGAATCTCTTCGTTCTTTCCACTACTGTGAGAAACTTCATTTGTTCCTGTAATGGAACTTATTTCTATTACGCCCCTTGCAACTGCTCTTCTATCTTCCTTAGATATGGATCCTCGGGGATGCGTTCGTATGTGTGGAGACTCCTGTCACTTAACTATTTACATTCTGAGGCAAGGTTCCTTATTCTTACTACTTTTTTTTTGGCAGACTCCTCCCTTTGGTAACACACTTCCTGTGGGTTTCTATGCACTGTTTGGGCCTACAATTATGTTATCCTAGCCTAAAGTTGTTGGAGGGTATCTACGAGGTTTACTATTTGAGCTTCGACCAAGTTCTTCTCTTCATGTGCCAAGCCTGGCATAGAGTGACATGCTTTTCTCAATGCTTCTTTGACCATGGCCCTCTCTGTGAGTAGTTTCTCTTTTTCCCTTTGTAGCTGGGATTTTTCCTCCTGAAACTTCACCTAAAGTTCTTCTTTGTCGCTTTCATGGGAAACAACATTGTGTTGTGTTGCTCATAATTTTACTAGTACTTCGTCTTTCTCCTTTTGCAAGGCTTTTGTAGCCTTATCCTTATCTTCTTGAGCTCTCTGGAACCAAGCTTCTATTGCATCCAAAATCCTTCTCAAATGGGTTGGTTCATCCGCTAATTTTGCATTTTGTTATGAGGAAGGTGAGGATGGTGCACTAGGTATTGCGCCGACCAAACAAACAACTTGTTGCACTTCCTTCAATTCTCTCTCAATTTTTCCATATATCTCCTCTTGTTTCTCTCCATATCTCTGCAATGTCCTCAGAGGCGTCCTCCATAACTACGTGGACTAATATGATGTCATCATCAGTGAGGGTGGCCTCCAACTATGGCTTATTGGCATGCGCCTTTTTACTTGTTGAGGGTTTCTTCAAAGAAACCGTCCTCTTCTACGGTGTCACTGTCCCAACAGGGGGATATTCAGGTGGTGAAGCTTCACCTCCTCCTTTCTCTTCATCTTCTCCTCCCCGTCCTTCTGCTTCATCCTCTCCTTCTCTTGGTGAATCAGAATCGTTATCTCGAGAAGCATTGTCCTCTTCATCACTCTTTGTGTCCTCGACTTCATCCTTTTTCTTTTTCTTCTTCGTCCCACTAGACTTTCTGACATGTTCAACTCATGTAAATATGGGGCTTCATATGGTGTCAGTGTCAGATAATTTTGCATCAGCAACAAGTAAAATAAATTCCTCCATCCACTCTTTTGTAATATACTCCATATCTTCATCTGTCATGTTGTAGTATGATTTCAATTCCTCATGGTGATCATCTCTTCATGCAGTGATGTAGATGAAGTGGGGATCAACATGGAAGTTCACTATAGGTATATATTGATGCATGGTGTACAGTTTCATACGCAAGAATGATTCGATGGAGACCTTCAATTGCTGATAGTATGCATGAAACATGACATTGGAACACCACTGCTTTGTCATGTTGTTGGTATACTACAAGTTTGAAAACTGAGCAGCCAATGACTCTGAAGGTTTGATCTATGGGAAGGAGGCTCCTTCAGGCATTTTCTAAGCGACAAATGGGATCAAAATGATTATCCAACTGTAATTGAATTCATATCCCAAATCTTGGACTTCGCAACAATCCTTCACTAGCTAGTTGACGAGGTAGTTCGCCTAGTTCATCTGCATGCGCTCCACACATTTTCCTATAAAGTCCACCAATAACCCGGTGACCTATCTGGGGCAGTTCTTCCTGACTAGCTTGCTAGATAGGAGTTTACTAGTAAGGCACATTGTGCCATCTTGTATAGAGGCTACCTTGTAACCTTGCTTTCCTTTCTCTACCTCTCCATAATCTTGTTTGATGCATTGCACCAAAGATCAATCTGAGACCTTCCCTCGATAAACATACTGAGGGTCAAGACCCTTCACACTCAAAACTGTGATCTGGTGGATCAACATCGGATCCACAATAATCCTTCTATCGATCCATATATGTTTTCCATGATATCACAACAAAAGGAGTTTAACGCAAGTGTTAACCTCTTGGTGGCAGAAAAAATGTGATATCTTCATCACATTCAAGACAGTGAACTGTTCCAACTCCTTAATCCATGGCTATGAGACAAGGCGAGGTTTCTTTCCAGTTGTCTTTTTTAAGTATTGGTGGGGCGCTAACATGTCATAGTTCTTCTAGTCTCCTAAGTTGAATTCATTTTTCTTCAACAATGGGATCTGTCCTAACTGACTCCCGAGAATTCCTTTAAGAATGTACACATTGAAAATGGAGTACTTAATTTCTCGAGGGATACTGTCACAGTTAAAAACGCCATCCAGAAGTGGAATATATTCAGGTAGGATTGACGGGATTTTCTTCGCATTATCCAGATCACCATGGTGGTTACTTTGTTGTTCAGTTACAAGGTTGACATAGATGCAACAACGTCCAGTCAAAGGGGAAGCCTGTAGTCCCCTAGTCGATGACACTGAGATACCTTCAAATATCGGTCTGTTGGCCATTAGCTTCTTAATAACTTCCTCGACAGACTTCTCCAATTCACTAGGTTTTCCCTACATTATAGCTTTTAACATACAAGCGGGGTATACAAACAGAGAGGTGGAGAATAAATATAGACAAACGAGGTCTTCTTTCAGATAATGAGAGACTGCACAACTCTATGCTTGGACAATTATTTTTTTATCTCAATTAATCAAGGGTAGCAAAAATTGGTCCCACTGCAACGACCGATGAGTTAAATAAGCAAGGTATTGTGAAGTATCTTCAAATGGCTAGGAAATGCTTCCATCAATTTAAATATGTCCATTATGGCACGGTCTCAATGTCCCAAAGAGGTCTATAATACCATAAATGTGTTTTCTAACCATTTTGGAGCATAATTATAATGGTTGGGGTGCCTCCAAGGATCATATAATTTTTCCAAGTCAAAGTTCAATTCTGCGCGGACCTACTATTCCAGTGAGGTTAAAATCTTTCAAACCCACCTCCCGCAAAGTTCCAGTTTATGAAGTCTTACATCTAGTTTCTGTAACCTCTTGTAGCTTTTCCAACTTAGCCTTGTTTTTATTAATCTTCCTTCCCTTCTTTCCAGTTATCTACGTCTCTCTAATTGTTTATGGAATCCTAATCATAACCATTTGTTGGCATAGGATCAAACCCAGGGTTCAATGCTTAATAGTGCACTAACAAAACCTCGACTACCAACCCTTTCAGCAACACCTGCGAAGGAGGTGGAGTCTCACGTGAGATAGAAGCTGGGGGGGGTTACAGAATGCAGATTTCTATAACTAGGCTAGGACACAGATCTATGATAAAATCACCTTGAAAAATATTCTATTAATGCTTAGAAGGTGACAAGCATTAGTTTCTTAACATCGCAGAGCATAATCAAAGATAGATAGGCGCAGTAACAATGAATGATTATATACCCTAAGCACTTAGCATTATAAATTAGATCTAACATTCATTTACCCTTACCACAAGTAAAACACTTAAGAAACAAAATATCTATATATTATATATCATAATCAAAGTACTAAGAAGATTCATAACATAAATAACATAGCACAAAGTAAACCATGAGATACTAGATATACGTGGTTCACCCGAGTGTGGGGCTACGTCCACCAACTGCTTCGCCTCTTTATTATTCGCCAGAATATTGTAACATTCATTCACTCATGTGCACTAAGCCATAGTTTCGAGCTCTTCACAAGACAAGAGATCTATGCACTGAACACTAGATCCTCCTTCTTTACACTAAGTACTACATTTGCACACTGATCATTAAAAGCACCAAGCGCCTTTTACAAAATCAGACTCGAGCACTAAGCCTCGACTCACACAGATCTACTGTTTCTCATACATATTCTATATCCTCTACAACACATTCTTCTTATTTATAGTTTTACAAGGTATTACAATAAGGCCTAAACATGGGGAAAACCCATGGGCCAACATCCCAAAACTTGTTACAAAACCCTAACCCTAAAATTAGGTGAGATATGCAATCTTAGCTCCATCGGGTGCTCCTTCTTCGACCAGTGTGTCGAAGTCCGAAAGTGGGTGAAATCTGACCAAGGTTTCCTCAAAACTTGGTCGAGGGCCAACATGGTTTTCGAATTTTTTATTCGAGAGAATAAGTTTTTAAAAGAGGGTAATATGTTGGATTTATTAAGTTTTAGATGACTATTGTTGGTCATATGTACAGGATGTTGGAAATGTTTTTCTTTGGAGCCTCTTTGTGACATCGATCCATTATGACATTTAATGATCTTGAAACTAAAATATAGGTTAGAATTTCCCCTCCATGCATTTTTTCATTATTCATTTCTTGGTTAATTTTTCCTTAGGATCGACCCCACTGCATTCTGATACATAACCTTTTTTGTTGTTTAGAAGTGTTTCAATTCACATGGTATCACCTACTATTCATGGGTAGCCTAGTTAGAACCTTGTTTGTAGTTTGGTGCCCATTCTAAAGTACTTTCATATTCTTAGGAGACCTATTTATTCTTTTCGTGACTTTGCATTGAAGCCTCATAACTTCTTCTCATTCTTATTTTGGCTTATACCCATGAGGATCGCAAATTTTTGTGTTGAGTTGTATGACCAAATTGCATATTCTCACTTGCACTTTTAAGACTAATGTCAACTTCATATTTATGTGATATGGCCTATTTCTTATGCACTCACTTAGTTTCTACCCCTTTCATTTATTTTCCTTGCAAATTAACACATGAATCCATAGAAGAAAATTCCCCTTGAGTGTTCATATCATGCTTGTGTTCTTTGCATTGAGCATAGGTATGTTCCTTGTGCTTGGANTTATGCACTCACTTAGTTTCTACCCCTTTCATTTATTTTCCTTGCAAATTAACACATGAATCCATAGAAGAAAATTCCCCTTGAGTGTTCATATCATGCTTGTGTTCTTTGCATTGAGCATAGGTATGTTCCTTGTGCTTGGAACTAATTGGCCTTGTAGCATCGTTTTCTCCCATATTGATTTTCTGAGGTTATATCTTGTGTTTATTTGTGGATGGTGTGTGAGTATTTTATTTATGTTCTCTATTTTTTTCTCATTTGAACTTTTTCATACATTTTTAAGCAAAAAACTATAATCAAAGAATCTGAGATTTAAAGAAAATTAACCTTCTTGGTAAATATTTTAGTATTTTTTAGATATATTGTGGTGAACTATTCAATGGAATATCCACAAAAGCTTATATATATAAATAAAATTAACTTTCACATTGAATAATTGTGTATTTTGTGAAATATTTTGTCACGAACTATTTAGTGGAATATCCATGATATTTTTCACATTAGAGGAAGTGACTTGAATGTTTTGTATTAAGACCAATGGATTGTTTTATTTTCCTAATTATTTCAAAGAAAATAGTTTTGATCCTAATCTAAATATTTTATGGTCCATGTACTTGCAAGGGATATCATATATCATGGAAAGGGAAATTCCAAGGTAGTGTGGTGCAAATTGGAAGATATTCAACAATAGATAGAAAAAAGCATTGGACTAAAGTTTGAGGAATCGTTAACTAAGTGTATGGGAACACCCATTTTATGACATAATATGTTCATTAGTAAATATAAAGCATATTTTTAGCTAGAGTTTAATATCCCTAAAATAAAAATAAATAAATTTTGCATCTATGATACTGCTAAAAAAAAAAAGAACATGGGAAATTATTTAATCACTCAATGATTTATGAGTTTTAGCATGCATGAATTGAACCTTTTAGAAAACTAGATATGTTGATTTTTTGTCCTTTTTCATGGATGTCTTAGCAAAATTGTTGCTCAATAAGGATGAAAAACATGAGTAGAATAAGAATGCAAAACATGAGTAGATTGCATGGATTTTATAAAAGGTTTTTCTTAGTTTCATTCCGTAATTAGAATAGTTTTATCTGATAAATGAAGATGTTGAAATCTTAGAAAATGTTTTGGATTGGTGAATTATTCAAAGTTGAATTTGGAGAAATCTATTGGAATCAACACATTTTGGTATTCTAAGGTTTTCAATGAATTTATTCATTATTTCAATTTATTTTGTTAGTGTTTAAATATCATATTCTCCATTAATAAATTCAGTTTATGTTAAGTTATCTTATTCTATTGTATGAATCATTAGTTCTTTTTAGTAAATTGTTGTTTTTTTTTTCTACTGTCACTTGGGATATTGTGGAATTATTTTTGAATGTCTTATAGTTAAAATTTGAATCTTTCTACTATTAATTAGTTATTGTTTCTTGGCTATTATCTAATCAATAATACATTATTAGTGGAATTATTTCTTGAGGAATCTAAATCCTCAAGTAGTTTCCATTGACTTTTGCTATATCATATCCTTAAGAGATATTTCTTAACACTCCTTACTTTATTTTACTTTATTTTATGTAGTAGATAAGTATAAAATATAAAATATAATAAAAATAATTGAAAGAATAAAATGATACAATTTTTAAATCCCATTGACGTGGAGGATTATTCCATACCAAACATGAAAGAGTCTAATTGGGTCTTTTCCCTAGTTTTAATTCATGTTGTCGAGCATTAGGAATCCATACACCTTAAGAGTTCCCTTAAGTCTCAAACCAAATTGAAAAAAATATTTATCAAATTTATTGTTAGACAAGTTAGTGATTTGTTTATGTTGGTCTTCTAGGGATTCCAATATCTATATTATTTTTTAGAAATATAATAGTAGTCCCTTGGATTTGATGTCACATGATTATGTTGAGTTAAAAATTAGAGGAACTTGATTTTTTTCAAAAATGTTAAGAAAAAAACTTGAATAAGTGTAGTGCATATTCATGCACATGAGCATTTTCAAGTGTGTTCACAAACAATAAACACTGCTAGAGGGAAAAAATACTAGATACTCTATGTAAAATTGATTTCTATTAGATCACCGTACAATTTTTTTTTTATCTATTTTGGTACTTTTTTGGTGGGAAAAATTGGAGGAATCAACTTACATAGCGATTTTAGTGGAAAATCCTAGTTTGGAAAATTGGGGTTTAGAACCTTTTGAAGAAATTTTGATGCATTAAATAGATTTTTTGGATTAAAATGTTAAAAAATTGTCCACATACCCTCTAAGACATTCTGCACTTTGAGACCTTTCCAGTGGTGCAAGAATCACCTCAATTAGAGCTCATATGTGAAAGTACCTCTCGAAGTTGACCTAAGGGTAGGAGTGTATGGCATGTTAGCCCCAATCAATAAAATATGTGGGGATAACCATGCATGGATTTTCAATAATATTCTATAAGTTCCAAACCTAATCATTAGTTGAGGGTTGAGGAAGTGAAAACTCTAACCCTAGATGTTTATCATGCTATGTTAAATACTATGGTGCCACGAGGAGAAAGGGTTTCATTCTATAGAATTGTATTTGATACATTATTGAGAAAAGAATCTAGGAGTGACTTTTATAGAGAATAACAAATGAGGAGAAGATTTTGTAAAATCCATATAGGCCACAATGTCAAAGTCAACTCTAGATTAAGTGTCTCATTCTTTGTAATTTCATTTCCATAGCCAAACAAGAGAGAGAAGAACATAGGTGTCACCCTCTAGATGAGTTTTATCCTTTGTCGAGTTTCCCATTATATATCTTGTGTTCCTTTGCATGTGGATGGTGTCTTGTTTTGTTCATTTCTTTCAGTTTTTGTATTTTAGTTATTTCACAAATTGAAGCAAAGAAAGTAATTAATTAATCTGGGATCTAAGGAAAATTAGTGTGTATAATCTAAGATTTCAGAATATTATAATATTTGTTGTAAAGAACTATTTAAGTGAAATATCCATGATAGTTAAACAACAGATGCAGAACCCAAACTAAATACAAGAGCAGAGTTCACTTGATTAATTATTCAAGCCAATCAATTACATTTATAGCACAAAGGTGCTCACAACAACCTTGAACTGACCTCCTACAAAGGTGGATCTGAAACCACTAGAAAACCCTAAATATGAAAGGCACACAACAACTCACAACAACTTAGTTGCGTAGATACTAATTTCTACATTATTCCAACACTCCCATTTAATGGAGAAATGGATTTTCTACCACACCTAGCAACTCTCTGCAAATTTCAAATTTTTCCTTTCCAAGAGGCTTAGTGAAAATATCATCCATATTTTCATCTATGTTACAATAGATTAAGTCAATCTATTTTGACTGTATCTTTTCTCGAACAAAATGATGTTGAATTTCAATATGTTTAGTTTTGGCATGATACATAGGGTTATTAGCAAGTTTGATTGAACTTTGATTATCACAATTGATAACTGTGGTTGCCTTTTGTTCTTCTCCCATGTCTTCAAGAATTCTCCTCATCCAAACAACTTCACATGTAGTACTGCACAAGGCTTTGTACTCGGCTTCAGCTGTAGACAAAGAAAAAGTTGGTTATTTCTTACTGCTCCATGATACGACCCTTGAACCAATTCTAAAGGCATAACCCATGGTTGACTTTCTGTCACTAAGATTTCTAGTCGAGTCAGAATCAGAATAACCTGCCAACTTAACTTAAAATTCATCAGTATATTTAATACCAAAATCAATAGTGCCTTTCAAATAACGAAGGACTCTTTTTGCTACTTTCCAGTGACTCTCATGAGGCTTATCCATGAACTGACTAAGGATGCTGACTGAGTAGGCAATATCTGGCCTGGTTGTGGTGAGATAATTCAGACTTCTCACCAGTTTTCGATACAGAGTTCCATACCATTCCTTGGTCTCATCATCACTACAGAGCTTAACATTATGTTCTAATGGAGTAGACATCACCTTGCATTCATTCATATCAAATATCTGAAGCAATTCCCTGGTATATTTTCTTTGTGTAACCAGTGTCACACCATCTTCTTTCCATACTTTAACACCCAGAAAATTATTTAGTTCTCCTAGATCCTTCATTTCAAAAACTTGTGATAACTGCTTTTTGATTTCATCAATTAGCTTAGAAGCATTTCCTATTATGATCAGATCATCAACATAGAGAGAAATAAAAGCAATATGTTATTTTTCATCTTTCTTGATATAGAGATTTGGATCATTCTTACTCTTCACAAATTCTTTTTGCAGAAAGAAATTGTCTATCTTTTCATACCATGACCTGGGTGCCTGTTTTAATCCATATAGAGAATTTTTCAATTTGCACACCAAATGTTCCTATCCCTGTTTAACAAATCCTTCATGTTGTACATGATATACTTCCTCCTTTAATTCTCCATTCAGAATAACAGACTTCACATCTAACTGATCTAGGTTCCATTTATGTTTTGTAGCTAATGCAATCATCAATCTAATGATGTTTAAGTTAGTTACAGGTGAAAAAGTATCTACATAATCAATTCCCTCTTTTTGTGAATACCCTTTTGCAACCAATCTTTCTTTATATAATCAATTCCCTCTTTTTGTGAATACCCTTTTGCAACCAATCTTTCTTTATATTTATATATACTACCATCGGCATTAAATTTGGATTTAAACAACCATTTGCATCCAATTGGAACTTTTTTTTCAGGGAATTTTGTTAATTCCCATGTTTCATTCTTCATTATTGAATCATATTCTTCTTTCATTGCATCCTTCCAAACTTTATGTTCTTTAGCTTGTTTATAATTTGCAGGTTCTATAGTGTTCATTACTTGAGACATCAAAGCATAATCTTTGTACCTAATAGGTGTATGAATCGGATGAGATGTCCTCCTTGGAGTTGTGCTGCTAGCATCTCTTCTTATACTTTGAGGAGCAGTTCTTTCAACCTTTTCTTCATCTTGACCCTGTACCTATTCATGTTCTTTCTCTTGATCCTCTTTCTGTACATGTGTTACATCTGCATCTTCTACAATATAGTCATGAGGAATGTGCCATTCACTATGACTATCTACTTTATGACCTATATCTTCATGAAATAATACATCTCTGCTTGGAAATACTTTATGCATGTTAGGATCAAACATCTTATATGCTTTATGCTCATCATAGTAACTAAGAAAAATACACTTGATGGATTTTGCAACAAGCTTTCTTCTATCCTCTTTGGGAATGTGAGCAAAATGTTTACTTCCAAATATTCTCAGATGATTCACTACAGGCTTATAACCATAAAAAGATTCAAATGGAGTTTTATGATCTAAGATTTTAGTAGGACTTCTATTTTTTAGATAAAGAATAGTTCTAATAGCTTCAACCGAAAAACCATTAGTGAGATTTTTACCTTAAAGCATACTTCGTGCATATTCAACCAAGGTTCTGTCTTTCCTTTCTACCATTCCATTTTGCTGAGGAGTGTGCGGTACCGTGAACTGTTGTAGAATTCCATTTTCTTTGCATTATTTGATGAAAGCCCCAAATCTGTACTCTCCCCCTTCATCTGATCTGAGAATTTTGATGTACCTGCTAGTTTGCTTTTCAACCAAATTTTTGAACTCCTTAAAGTATTCAAAAACATCACTTTTCTTTCTCATGAAATACACCCATATGTATTTAGTGCAATCATCAATGAAAATAAGAAAATAATATGCTCCTCCAATAGACCTTGTCTGCATGGGACCATAGACATCTATGTGCACAAGTTCAAGTATATCCCTCTTTCTTCTATCTATGTGAGAAGGAAACTCTTCTCTGTGTTGCTTTCCCAAAATACACCGATCACATGCACTATGTTCATTCTTTAATAGTGGAAGTCCTTTCACCATGCCTTGTTTCTCAAGTAGCAACAAATCATTATAGTTTAGATGTCCATACCTTTGATGCCATAATACCTCTGTTGGAATCATTGTTGAAGCCAAAGCTTGATGTCCTTTCATCGTCACATCGATCTTGTATAGCCCTCCAACTCTGACTCCTGTAGCAACCACTTTATAATGGTCTTTTACATCCTTCACAAGACAATGTGATTTTACAAAATCTACCTTCATGTCTTGATCTGTTATGGTGGAAACAAAAATTAAATTTTCTATATGCGAGGTACATGCATTACATTTTGTATTTGTTTAACACTACCATTTGGTAATGTAACAGAGATATCCCCATAACCTTTGATTTGATGTGACCGTTCATCACCAAGGTAAATGTTAGCACGATCATTAGTCTCACAATAACTGTCAAACCAGTTTCTATTACAAGACATGTGGATCGATGCACTAGAATATACATACCATGCATGCACATCATCTATCTCAGCTGACAAAGCACCATCTGATTTGAATAATTTGTGGAATTCACCATTATCACCCCTTTCAGGAAAATTACTATTATGCCTCGGATTTCTATATTTGTTCTCATGTTTATGCTTATACCAACAATCCTTAGCATGATGTCTAGCCTATCCACAATTATAACATGAACCACTCTTTCTCTGATTTGTATGAGACCGAGGAATTATCATACCTTTATGTTCTTTTGCATATTGAGGTTTGCCTCCTTTGTTGCATTCTCAAGGCTTTCCTTTACCATTTTCCATCGATGTCGAATCTGAATGTGGAGGGTTTCCAGTGAGATGGATTCTACGTTCCTCCTCTTGTAGAAGAATACCTGCAAGTTCTTCAAATGTCAGAGCATTCTCTTGAGCTGTAATACCTATTATGAACATTTGGTAGTCTTCTAACATGCCATTTAATGTGACAACTACTAGATCAGTGGGTGAGACCTTTTCTTCTATGTCACCTAGTTTATCTTTTAAATCTTTGATTCTTGAAATAAAATTAGTAACATTTTCATTTTCCTTCATTTTGATTAAGAGCAATTTGCTCTTTAAAAACAAAACTCGGTTTGTATTAGAAGTTTGGTACAAACCTTTCAAGATGTCCCATGTCTCCTTAGATGTTTTGCAATATCTTATATGCAAAATTATGTTGTCTTTTACAGACATTCTGAGAAAAACTTTGTCTTTGTTTTCTCTCTTCTCCCAATTTTGGGCAGCAATAGCAGGCTTTGTCTCATCTCCTGAGACAATAGGCCAAATCCTAGATGCTTCCAACACTGTTTGCATCTAAAATTTCCAATTTACATAATTGGATTCATCTAATTTGTTTGATTCATTTATATATGAATCAATTAAATAATTTTCCATTTTAAATTCTTTAAAACAACTCAAAAATTACCTTTGCTACCACCACCAAATATTTCTTTTGCCAACAACAATACAACAACTTCCTCGTTCACCATGCTTCCACTGTGCCTGCAACACCTTCAGCTCACCTTGAATTGCTGATGAATCAAATGCTGGAAAAATCGCAAAGACAACGATCAAATTAGTGTCATTCACAGTGGAGATCTTGTATAGCGATTCAAATTACCATGTTGTGATTCAAAGGGCAGAATACCTCTTCAGCGATTTCAACATTTATAGCATGTGGAAGATGATCAAGAAGATGATCTCTTCTTCAGTGATACTCTCTGAATGCCACTTCATACGCAGGTAAACGAGTGGACGCAATATTTACTTCTCCCCAATTTAGCACACACACGCAAATTTCACTTGAGTGTTCCAACAACGGAACCACCAATCCCAATGTCGCAGTGGCCTTCAATCTTGATGGTGTATTAAAACTAGTAGCGATCTCCTTCACGTGCAATGATCTCTCTCACAACTGCAGTAATCCAGAGCTCTTGACATCTCCCCCGACGGTTTCTCCTCTCGCTCACGTGCAACACAACACCACACTCCGCTACCCTTCTCGGCACCTTCTCGGCACCTCTTCCTTCACTGCGTCACAGTGACTCCATATCAAACAAGGATGGCTCTGATACCAAATTAAACAATAGATGCAGAACCAAACTGAATACATGATCAGAGCTCACTTGATTAATTATTGAAGCCAATCAATTACATTTATAGCACAAAGGTGCTCACAACAACCTTGAACTGACCTCCTACAAAGGTGGAAACCACCAGCAAACCCTAAATATAAAAGGCACACAACAACTCACAACAACTTAGTTGCTTAGATACTAATTTCTACATTATTCCAACATTTTATAGATAACAAATAAACCTTATATATTGTATTCATTTATTAATAACAATCTAATTTCTACAGATTATGTTAATAGTTTAGAAATAAATTCTTTGTTTTACAAAAAAAACTCTTATTTCATGAATAATCTAAATGTATTAGCTGATATAACTATAAAGGACGGGGAGTTTGAGTAAAATTGATCATTATTAATCCTTTCAATATATACATATTTTGCATTCATGTCTTCTATTTCATAATAGATATAGTGTAGTCTACTGAAAACATCTATTGGGTGTTGTGGAATTCATATCAATTTCGTTGTAACTGTAATATATATCAATTCATATTTTATACTGTAATATGTATATCCACTCATATTTTACAATATAATGCACTCATTACACACAACCTGCTAACAATAAAATCATAATATTTAGACTGCAACACCCTCTCGCAATTAAAATATCTAAATCTTCAGCATGGCATGGAA